>VYZW01014941.1:21710-160278 GCA_013401315.1 Balaeniceps rex
TTTTTTTTTTTTTTTTTCTTTTTAAATAACCTCATTAAAAGCAGACTTCTTCATGTGCGCGTGGTTGACATCTGCCCTTTCGGTTTCTCTGACTTTGAGAATGTTTTGGGAAGGTGAGTCCCGTGTCTTTTCAGCCTCCTTCCTGGGGAGGTTTTCTCCTCCTGCTACGAAAAGATAAGGCGACAAATGCAAACATGACGTCTGGCTGCCCTGTGATCAGTCCTGTAAACATGTAATTCTGCAGATGTTTTGGCGTGTATTTGTGTGTGTGTATATACATATATATAAAAATATATATATTATATATATATAAAAAAAAAAAAAAAAACAAACAAACAGCAAAAAAAAAACCCCGAATGACCCTAAACTTTCTTCCTTTGGGAATAATAGAAGTCTCTGTAGGTCCTACAAAAAAGATGAAATTTAAACCTGGCATTTTTTCCAGCAAGGGGAAAATTGGTCTCTGAGCAGCAGAGAGGTCCTCTCGTGCTGGAGGGGCTGGCGGTAGGTGGGATGGCGGTAGCCCCGTGCCATCATGCTGCCCCAAAAACTTGCTGCCCATCGCGTTCCGGGTAAGAGCCAAGGACCAGGCAGCGACGCTGCAGCCAAGGCAGGTGGGGAGAGGGGACTTGTTGAACCACACCAATGATTCCCCCCCCCTCTTTTTTTTTTTCTTTTTTCCTTATTTTGTTTTCTTTTGTGATACTTGAATTTATTTTTTTATTAATTTTTTTGATAGCAAATCACTATTTATTTAATGTATACTGCAAAGCTTGGAGAGAAGGGTAATTACTCGTTTGTTTTTTTTTTAATTTTTATTTGTGGTATGTTAATTGTTCTGTATATATGTCTGGAATAATTGCCTGATATAAAGCTGTGCCAGCTTAAAAACAGGGTATGCCTTTCAGAAATTTGTATATTTTGCAGTTCCTGGACCAATAAACTATCTTGTTGAAATACAGATGTGGCCTGGTTCTTCCTTCTGTTGGGAATGACGCTCTCGGGCCTGTTTCGTGTGCGGCTTGGTGGCCCCAAGGGTGACCATGTGCGGTGCAGTCCTGCCTCTCGCATATCTTCATGAGCCTCGTAAGTCTTTCCGGATCCCCCAGTGGGTTTTCTGAGGATCATCTCCAAGGGAAACCATTTGGATCCCATGGCTTGATCCTTTTTCTCTGACAGCAGTTTTAAGGTTTCTGAGCGAAGAGCTCATCGGTGGAGTTGAGGGTGTCATTCCTCCAACCCAAGTGTTGACACCTACTTAGGGCAAGCGAATACCCCCCCAGCTCTACCCACTCCATCACTATTGAGTACAAAGGTGATGTGCTGGACTGTGTCCTGCCTAGATCTTCATCTAGGCTGCAGGTTAGGCAGGACTAGCCATTTCTTCAAACCTGCGACAGTTCTTGAAACCAAATACCCCCTTAAAATGATTTGTTGCTGAATGAAGCTGAAGGGCTGGACAAGAGCTGTTCTCTGAGATCGTGGCTGTCTTTGCCCTGAAGGCAGGAAAACAGCAGATGCCACCTGCAAGCAAAGTTGTAAAATTCCCTGCAAAGTTGGTTGTGGGTTTTTGTTTTTTTTTTTTTTGTTTGTCTTTTCCCCCCGCCTCCTTGACTCCAAAGAAAAAAAGGGGGAGAGGAGGCTTTGCGATGCTCCGAAGCACATCTTGGGGTGGATGCTCCCCGTGTGGTTGGAGGCTCGTCCCCCTTGAGCAGTAGTGCCTCTGAAAGCTTGTTAGGAGCGAAAGGGGAAAACCGGTGTAGACCACTGTGTGTTCAAGCTCAGCTCTGTGCTTAGCTGCTGCTGGCCGATGTGCAACCCTTGCTCTGATCTTCCCTGGGCTTTCAGAGCAGGTTGAGCCTTGCCTTGGGCTGGGGCTTGCTGCCATGCAGCCGGGATGCACAGGGGCCATCTGCCTTCTCCTGGTTGCTCTGTGCGACAGGACACCTCACCAGGGAGGGGGGGGTCTCTGATTTTAAGCTTGATCGAGGCATCTGCAATAACTCTTTTCTAGGCGTGCATGCAGACATGCGAGGCTTGGATGGACTAGATGATCATGGACTCTATGATCTTCGAGGTCTTTTCCAACCTTAATGATTCAATGATTCTATGACTCTTTAGGGCGATGCTCATCCCTGCAAGCGTCCTGGGGGCAGGGATGACCCGTGCTCTCTGGAAAAGCCACAAACCACAATATTATTTTTTTTTTTTTTAATTATTCTTTTTTTTTTTTTTAATCTCCAGCAACCTGGCCATCTCCTTGACCCAAGAAGAGACAAAACGCCCCTGCCTTATTTTAGGGCAGGGAGCATAGCCTTGCAGAGCGTCCCCCAAGGATGTGGGGGCTTCGATAACGCCGCCAGCCGCGGTGGGCTGAGATTACGTGTAGCCACAACAGCGGTGCTGCTCCCCTGCCTTCCCCGGGTGGGCAGGGGCTGTTTTGAAGCCATGATAACCTTGTCCTTGCGGGGGGAGCACAGGGGGGAGGCTTTGCCTCCCGGAGCGTGGCTGCGGGCAGCGCTTTCAAGGCTGCTCTGCAAGAAAACAACCCCTCCGAAAAGCTTTTTCTCCTCTTTCTTGCGTGCAGGGGGAACAATGGGGCTCGTATCATGCCAGACAGCCGTGCAAGGGAAGGGGTTTATGGGCTAATGCCATCCCAGGCAGTATCCTTTATTTTTCTTCCATGCGATGCACTTTGTAGCATCGCAGAGAGGAGACGTTCCTCGAGGCAGGGCGGCTTTAAAGGTTATACTTGACAGCGGGAACATTTCCCTGGTCCCAGTCAAGTCCCGTCTTCATTAAAAAAAGAATAAAACCCCAGCTCACTGCTGGCAAACAAGGCTAGAGAACTTGTGATTGCTAAAAAAAATAAAAAAGGACAGCCCAGTCACGCTGGCTGACTCAGCTCTGATTGATGGCTCAGGAATGCGTCTGATACATGCAAGGGATTAAATAAACCACGGGCAAACCTTTACAATGCAACACGTTGGATGAAGCGCATCCGGCACCCCGCTCACCTGCCTCCGGCTGGGGATCGACTGCCATCACGTCATGGGTTGGAGGGGTTCTTTTTTTTTTTTTTTTTTTTACACCTGCAAGAAAAAATAGAAAGAAATGGATATTTTTGGGGGTTGCTTTGCAGGGGGAAACAACTTGCTGCTTGTGGCTCTAATGGGAATTATTTGCAACAGCTCCAGGTATCTAAATGCATTTGTGCACTCTTGCTGCATCAAAGACACCCTGGGAAGGCGTATGTTTCTACTGAAATATGGAAAATTTATTTTGCAGCTGTGCACGGACCCGTGTAAAACACAGTCTCGCTGCTCCGTGCCCAAACCCTGCTAAGTGTCGGGGTTCCTTCCCCATCCCCAGGGTGGGCTCAGAGCCCGGGCTTCGCTCGTGGCTAAGGGAAGGCTGCGTGGAGGTGAACATCTGAGCCTTGCATTTCCCTTGCTGGGGTGTGCATCTGTGTCCTTGCTCCCCTCTGGGACTGAGGGGTGTGATGGGGCAGCACCAGGCTCCTCTCCCGGAGCTGCCCCCTCCCCGGGTGTGAAACAACCCTTTCCCATGAGTGGTCAGGCTCAGTGTGGGTCTGGGGGGTACAGACTCGCTCTTGGCAATTTCATACCCCCCAGTAAAACCCTTCTGTTGTGTCTTCTGCTGTGGAGCCTAAGCCCTTCTCCTCCCACCTCACCCCCACCCAGTGAGGGGTCCCCTGGCCCTGGCACCGCACATCTCTGCCGGCCTCCCCAGTCAACTGGGCAAGGGTCCCACACTGGTCCCATCCTTCATCTCACCTGCCTTCAAGGGAGTCACCAGGAGCTGCTGGCTCCCCTTCTTCCCACCTGCCCATGGTGGCACTCAGAGCCTTTTCCACCCCTGGCCGTGCATGCCTTGGCTCTTCACCAGGCAATGTCCCACTAGCAGTAGACTGGAAGACCTACCACGTTGAAGTCCTGCTCTTTCAAAAAAGCACACAGAGTTTTTTTGAAAGCCTCTCTGAATTTAAAAGGTCAAGTAAAAAAGGACACATCTAGAAGGAAGGAAAGGGAACTACAGCAGCCATGCCACCAGCAACAGCCATTCAGTCTGCAGCTGGACCTGCTCAGATGCTCCTAAGCCCTGTGAGCTGGTCCTGCTGGAGAAACCTCCATCTGCAGCCCCTCTGTTACCCTCCTGACTGCTGCAGAGCATCCTCCCAGCCCTGCTTCCCACCCTGTGCAGCAATTAGGATCAGCCATCAGAGCCATTTGGAAACACTTCTGCCTTTGAGCTGCTGCTTAGAAATAGCTGCCCAGTGACAGGTACCTTGTGACAGCCCCTTGCAACTTCCTGGGTAAATACACACGAGGATATTTTTTTTTTTTTTCCAGACAACAAATCACTTGAGAAATCAGATTGTGTCATTTCCCCAGCCATGTGCTTTTTCTTTCTAATCTCTTTCCTTTTGGAATATGACGTGTTTGTTGTGGACGATCTGGCCAGAGCTGCTGTTCTCTGCAGCCATGGCAGGACCCGGGGAAGACCTTAAAGGTTTTGGTCACTTGGCTTCTGCTGGGAGTTCTGGGAAGCAACTGGTTCGAAAAAGTGAATTGAAACTGAATCTAGTTGTCAGCAATGCTAGAAGATGTTACATCACGTGGACAGAGGAATAGTGGTAGGAGTGGTTGACACACCCCCGAAATTCATGTACAGTGCCTACATCCACAAATTTGGCTTCATGTTTCATGTTCCCCTGAAAGCACCCTGCATCCTGCTGATCCTCTGTCATGCTCCATGGACCAGTGCCTGGTCTGGGGAGGCCATGGGGGGACCGGTCCTTGCTCCCGCTGGGGCCAGGCTGGGCTCTGTGCCCTGGGAAACCTTCATTGTAAGGTTTGCTCCATGCTTTCCTTGCGGTCAGATGCACCAGCCAACATGCGTCAACATGAGACAGTCCACAGAGCAACAGAATACAAAGAAATGGGTCAGCGGTGCGCTAAGTGTTGCCAGGCCTCAGCTCTCCTGGTAGTGTCTCCCCTCATGAGCCACCACTATCCCTTGAGGACCCAACAGCTCCAACCCAACTGATAATGGACTAAATACCTTGAGACATCTTCTTGAATGTTGTCTCCCACGATCCTAACGGAAATTCAATTTGCAACCTGATAAGACCATGACCAGGTTACTGAGTCTGGTGAGCTTCATGACAAGCCAGATGAAATCCAACTGATGCATCTGTCCACCCAACTTGTGGGCAAAATGAGAAGATGTTTTCTTGCTGATCTAAGAAGACTCAGAGCTAGCATGATCTGAAGGGATGGTGATGAGACGATGTTCAGGATCACATGGGCTTTGTGAATTGCTTCTCCCTCTAGTAGAAGGTACAGACTCTTAGATTGCATCCACTCCTAGTCAGACACCCAGCGAACATTATTTGGTCTTTACCGCCATAAGAGGTATCTGAGTGCTCTTCGTACTTGAAATCAATGTTGCCAAAAATTCGTACCAAGTGTTGGCCTGGTGCAGAAGTTAGAAAAGTGGATGGCAGCAGAGGTTGTGACTGAAAAGCGAATTGGAGGTACGAAGGGAAACAGTAATTAAGACCTAACGAACAATTACCATGGTGGAGGGCAGCTTGAGAATGAGCACAGCCCCAAATCCAGGTATTTCTAGCTGCAGCTCAAACCCCACAATTAAGCTGTGATTTTGGTCATTATGAGGAGGTATTTCTAGAGCTGGGTCTTGCCTTTCGCTGCCTTTATCCACCAAAACAACTGACTCAGCCTCAGCAGAAAGAAAACCCAGCATTTTGATAAATGTCATCCAAACCAGACTGGAGAGCCTGTGTTAGCCTGCGTTGGATGCCTCCACCAAAGCTGGATGCCAACCTGTGGGCAGAGCTGCCTTTTCCTGATGAAGGGAGAAGGCTTTCTGGCTAGCGGGGGATGTGTTGGCTTAGGGGAGGTAGCGGGGTACCTAAAAATACCGATGTCCTCCTTTGGGAGCAGGAGTCCCACCATACGGCAGCATGGAGAAGCAAATGTCACCATGCATTTCTCTGGTTCTTGGTCCATCTCTACCCACTCATTACTCCAGGGCACTGATGCACCAGTAAGAAAGGAGGGGAAGGAAGCTGTAGCTCTCATGCGGGTACCTGGACGCCCTGTCCACTCCATGCTGCAAGCACGCTGTCCTCGGGGGAAGCACGCTGTCCTTGGAGGTGTCTCTACAGGCAAATCACACCGTCGACCTAGTTTTCAGGGTGATGGTACAAGCATTAATGGCTGATTTCCTTCCTGGCTCTCCCACTGGTGATGCTGCAAGGACTGTGACTTACTCTGGCTGTTCCAGGGCTGCTCTTTTACCTTCCAGACAGTATTAATGTCACCCGCTCTGATGGGTGACACCACCCTACCACCCAGGCGCCCTGACTCACTCACTCTTCCTTCTGCCCAGCCTTGATTCATCTGTGACAAGTGGCAGACGTGCTCTCCTGCCATGCATCCACCTTACTCTTTCTAATTGCCCCATCCTTTAGCATTTGCCAGGCATTTGCAGCGCCACGCGTTCCCTTCTTGCTCTGTATTTTCCATGCGATGTGTAGGCATCTCCCAAGCCTGTCCTCCTTGCGCAGTACCCCAAGGCCACCTTTTATCCTTTGACAGAGTACAGACATCCTGCTCATTAACCCACTCTATAATTGCTCAACCACCACCAGCAGCTTCCCATGCCCAGTTTCTGTGTGGGTACAAGGGGTAGATGTCAGGTTTTTTGGGGTCTGCACTGGTGGCTTTAACCTACTGGAGAAAGGTGAGAGAAAAGACCTGGGAGTCATCCCCAGGGCAGGTTCTTGGAGGAGGATATTGCCCTTTCTACCTGAGATGTACCCATCTACAGTGTCAGAGTCATTGCCACAGAATCCCAATGCCTTTCCAGCCACCACTTTGATCTCTCTTTTTAATATTTTCTCCAAGTTTTTCCTCAGAGGTTATCACCTATTTGAGCACGTTCTCAGTGACGTTTTTGCACTATTACACACTGGTGTGGATGAGCCCACTTTTTAGAAGCTACTCGGGGCAGGGAAGTTCTTTTCCTATTTGGCTGTAAATTACCCAGCAGGGACTGGGTGCTGTATAAGCAACGGGTAATAAAATAATAAAGCAGTAATATTCACCATAATTAATTTGTAATAATGACTGGGTTGCCTTTCCAGTCTTGCTAAACCAGCGTGCAGGCGTATAGTGAGTATTTCCAAGCATGGCCATTGCACAGAGACTAATTTCAAGCCTCTTCTTCTGGCACGTTTTTGCCCATGACTGAGTCTGTTGCAAAGGTGAGAAGTCCACCTGCATCCGTTACATAAAATCACTTGCAAGAGTCAACAAACCCTGGAGAGAGATGGGACTGGGAGGAAAGTGAATTAAGTCAGAAGAGTTGTGATAAAGGGTTTGCAAGACTCATGGTTAAAGCTGCCTGAAACCCAAGGCTTTCGGTTCACCAGAGATCTTCTCTTTTAAACGTAAATCATAGAACCATAGAACCATAGAGTCATAGAATCATAGAATCATAGAATGCTTTGGGTTGGAAGGGACCTTTAGAGGTCATCTAGTCCAACCCCCCTGCACTGAGCAGGGACATCTTCAACTAGATCAGGTTGCTCAGAGCCCAAATAAAATTAAAAATAAAAACATCTTCCTGTCCAAATGGGATGGAAACCAATATTTTTCAAAATTTCTAAAGCTCCTTTTGACCCCATGAACCAACCACCACCATCATTTTCCCTGTTTTGCTGAAGACGTCTTAAACAAAGTGTTGGCTTTTTTTTGACAAAACATTCATTTTCTGGAAAACACCACGCTGGATTAACTTGCAGTAACGCTGGGGGAAGAAGCACCACTGATGAAGGAATGGTGGATGGCCCTTCATCACTCATGAAAGATGAAATGGGGGTTTCATTACCCTTATCTCGCATGAGGCTGGACGCCCACCTCACCCACACAACAGGTCACCTCCAGGCACCTCTTGGGAGACCCAGCAGAGAGGAGCTACGGGCTCAGGAATGCAGATATGGCTCAGCGTGGTGTCTCTGGCATCTCACTATCATCCCTTGAAATGCTCTTGGAAGCCACGTGAGCTGGATGGCCAGCAATGCCCCGGACAAGGAGAAAGGTTGGGAGAGGTAGGCTCAAGCAAAAAGCCCACCTGTGCGTCCTTGGTTTTAGCTCAGGTATTAATTACCTTCCTATCTGCTAAGCTGATCTGAGCGTGTCTGCGGCTGGCTGCTCCCTCCTGAAGCTGCTCCTAGCAAAGCTGCTGCTGTCTGTGCGCTTGCAGGGCTCTTCTGAGGGCCAGGAAGGACGGGAGTGGTGCTGATTAAGGGCTGCAAGGATGTCAGCCAGCCTGGGAAAGCTGCCATGGCTGTGAAGCCGATTTACCTGCAGAGATGCTGACTCAGTGGTGCTGTGAGGGTTAAGCTAAGCCAGGCAATTGCACGTGTTGGGCAGCTGGGATTTGGCTGACGGGCTCCCATTGCAATAGCTCGGTCGTGTGTCTGAGCCTGTAATGTGAGTTTTGGAGCTTCTTTGGGAAGCTCTTTTATTTTTTTTCTCCACACATGTAGCTTGGGAATCGGAAACCCTCTGGTATTTCATAGAATCATAGAATCATAGAATGCTTTGGGTTGGAAGGGACCTTTAGAGGTCATCTAGTCCAACCCCCCTGCAGTGAGCAGGGACATCTTTAACCAGATCAGGTTGCTCAGAGCCCCGTCCAACCTGACCTGGAATGTTTCCAGGGATGGGGCCTCCACCACCTCTCTGGGCAACCTGTGCCAGTGCTTCACCACCCTCAGTGTAAAACATTTCCCAATGGCAGTGCAATGCACTGCACTGTATTTCCCTTTCTGGTTGCGCTGGTGGGTTTTTGTGCTGGTCTGGGAGGGAAGATTGGGCTTCATGGCTCGTCTTTGGTGGCACAGCCAGGGTTTTTGCAAAGCCTGAGGTTTGCCAAGAGCAGGCAGGACCCCACACAATCATAATGTCCAGCCCAACCACTGGCGGTGGGATTACAGGAGTTCTCATGTCTGTGCATCTCTTGTGGGTTATGGATCAAAGTCAGTGCAAAATGAAATACAAGAAATACATATTGCCCAGGTAGTCGACATTTAAAGTGCTAATAAGCACAAGCAAATTTTCCATCTACTTCCAGTGGGGCTGCATTTGCCTCTGTGCAAATGCCAGATGAAATACTAAGCAGCAGTTGCATCCCTCTGTCGTTTTGAGAAGGTGATTTGAGATAAACGGCTGCAGAACCCATTGCTGGAAGCGGTCTGGGTCCAGTTCCGTGGGAGGGTGTTCAAACCCAGGCTGCGTGGGAGATCCACACTCACGATCAAATCGAGTGCTTCAGCACACAAATGCCAGAGGTCAAGATACTTCTGGATGAGCAAACATTTCCTGCGAGGGCTTAGGAATAAATCCGCTGAAGGAAACAGCCCTAATAGCTATTGCAGAATCAGGACTTGTCTCCTCTGTTGAACCAGATATGTTTTAGATAGATCCCATTAGCTGCAGCTGAGCCGCTCTGGGTTATCATCACCTCCGCTCGCGGCAGATGAGACAAAGCACAACGCTGAAGCGTTCATTGCAAACCAGGTATGTTCCAGGGTGGAAACCCAGTAGCATCTTCTTTCAAGTAATTAATCAAGGGACCAAAGCAAATATGCGCAAAAAGCAAATTAAATCGTTGCGGATTGGTCATGCCTGCAGAAAATAAAACTGTCAAGGAGGTTGTTTCTTAAGCTGGCTGGGATTATTTATAGCTGCGCTGTCTGGAGGAGTTCATCTGCGCAGGCAGGGAGCGTAGCAGGGGCTGTGGTGGCTGGGAGAAATCAGCTGTGTTTAAGTAAGGCTGGGAGCGCAGGCAAAGCCGGGCAGGATTCTTCTGGGAGAGCTTTTTTTCAGCTGAAAACATTGGTTTGTCAAAAATTGAAGCTTTCCGCAGCAACGTGCCAGGCTATGTCTGTATTGGCAAACCAACAGGGTCAGGGCAAGGGCTGTGACCGTCCATGTGTTTTGGTATGCTCCCTGGTGTGGTGGTGTTCTGGGCTAACTGGGACCCATGTTTGATGGGTGCAGGGGATGGCACAGCTTGGGGATGGTTCCTGGATGCAGTCACACTATGCCAACCACCCAGCTTGGGTATGTGCATCAGCCGGGGGTTTCGACTGTCCAAAGGGGCTCTCCTAAAATAAAGCAGAGTGCTCAAATTAGCTCCTTATTTGAGGAACACTGAGCAAGACCTTGATTACAGCTGCAGTCCATGAACCGCAGGATTTTGTGGATTATACCTAGGAGGCCTGTGAACATGGCTGAGGGCAGCAGCCTGCTGTCAGGAAGCCAACGTCCCTCCATGATGGGTGAACTGGAGAAGACTGGGAGCAGCCAGGTGAGGAGCAAAGAGGGGGCCACATGAGCATGATGCACACCATGGCCATGCCACGCACAGCCCCGGGAAAGTCCCAACGCTCAGAACGAAACTCCATCCCAACGGCCGCGTCCCCACTGCTTGTGTGTGGAAGGGGAGAGCTGTGGGGAACCACCTGTTTCTCAGGGTTTTGGGGCAGAGGCAGAAAACGGTTTCACCCCCAGCTGCACGCCAGCTCTGGTTAGCTGGGAGGGCGGGTGAGCGGCACTGCTTCCCAGCTGGCTTTTTGCACATCTCCATGTGGGACATCTCCTTTGGAGGTCATCACCCTGTGGAGCAAAACTGATGAACCTCCGTTGCTGTCCCCTCCTCTGTGGCCCCCTCCATGCTTGAACAGCAGGCCCCAGCTAAAAGGCATGGCTGGGGTCGCTGGACCACTGAAAGTTGCCTGTTGTGCTGGTCCCTGGGCCTGTAAGTGTGTAAGTCACCCCAAGACAGGTCTGTCCCTTGATGGATGGAAAAGTTGTATTATTATTATTTTTACTATTACTGTTATTGTCGTAATTACTATTGTTATGTCTGGGAGTGGCATATGCTCATCCAAGCATCTCAGGAGCCAGAAGGTCAGAGAGGGATCCAGGCTGCACAGTGGATTCGGTACAGCTCTGCTGGAGCCCAAAGCCTTTATTTGGTTTCTTTGTTCGGGAAGGGTCTGGGACAGGAAGTGGTAAATTCTCTCTTTTCTCACCCTCTGGGATGCCCAGGCACACTTCGCTGATCCCTGGAGGGATAAATTCCTGTTGTAGCCTCCAGCAGGAGTCATGTACCTGCCTGGATCTCCAGTAGGTTGAGTGACCGATGAACCTGTATGGGGAAGACATCGAAACCCAGGGTTTAGATGTGAAGCCCATCCCCAGGGCATCTCCCAGAAGACAGCGAAGATGGGACACAACCTCCCTGCCTTCCAGAACCAACATCCTTCTTCCGCCCTCATGGTCCCAGTTATGGGTTTTCTGCAATCCTGAGACCTGGCTTTAAGCAATCCTGAGCAAACGGCGTTCCCATGGGGCTCATCAACCTTGTGCTCTCACCTCACTCCGGTCACTACCTTCTAGTTTGGGATTTGCTGGGGGTGGGATTGCAGCAGAAGTCATGCCATCTAACGGGGCAGATGATGGACCAGTGGAGTCACAAAACACGGGGGAACCTGTAACTGGTGTCCAAACTCAGTATTTACCCAATCTTAACTTCTTGATGTTGTATTTATTAGTGCTGATGCTTTGATTTACAACCTGTGCCTTGGCAAAAGTTTGCAGCCTCTTTTGCAGCTGGCGAGCAGGGTTTAATTGTCGCATTGCCTAACTCTCCGCGGGGTTGGAAAAAGTTGGCAGCAGCCAGCCTAAGCAATAAGGCTGTTGACTTCAGGTCCATTTTGTCTATTCGTTTCTAATAAAGCCTGTAGAAAGCATGTGGCTTAGGCTCCTCCCTTGAAGGAGAAACTCTGAAGGCAGACAGAGGCTTTGAGTGCAGCGGTATTTAAAGCCGTGGGTAGATAGTTTCCGCCAGTAAATGCAGTCCTCTCACATGTGGTGAGTGGAAGAAGTGACTGAGATTTGCATCTCTGACTGGCTCTGGCTCAGAGGTGAGAAGCAGCACAGCTGCTCAAAATGAAAGAGCAGAACTGTGGGGGAAGAGAAGAAGCAAAGGGGAGGATGTCACCACGTGTCGCTGATAGCCATTTCCAGTAATCAGTGCGAGCTGCACGGCTTAGGCAAAGCTCATGTTTAATTACTGTCAGACAGATGTTGGATAGTTCTCCCATTGCTTGGTCACAGGGCTTGAAGTCTCCTTTTTCTTGTCTGCTGTTGACCCAACAGAGGCAACCAGCAACACTGATCTTATGATCCACCTCTACATGTGATCTCCTGGTGAGAAGGTTTCTTCCAGTTAATTCGCTTCAATTGCTGGTCTAGCAGAACTGCTCTCTTGGCCCTGGATGGCTGAGGACAGGCATTGCTGGATTTGGTCCTACCAGTGCCCCAAGCCTAAATTGCATGAGATGGGGGTCAGATGCTTTGAGTTACCTGCAACAGGGCTCCCAGCACAGCTCCTTCTGGCTTTGCTCAGCAGGCGGGTTTCAGAGGTGCCAAACACCCTGACCTCGCTGGCACCTCCAAGGACACCGGTACCTTGGGAAACTCAAGTCCTCAAGTCACTAAATTACAGGTGAAGCCAATTAAGTCATGAGGACAATGCCTAGAGGCTGACCAAGACGCAACCAATATTGCACCGGGCCTTGCATGGATATGGAGCTGTAGATAGACCCTTGCCATGCTGAATTAACAATCCAGAAGGTTTCATGCAGGGCCCAGAGGCTGTGCACTGGGAAGGCAGTGTGGGTGGGAGGGGAGGAGACGAGGAATCAAACCATGGCCGTTGTTTAGGTGCATAAACCTAGCAAATTCCTTGCCAGCTAGTGCTTGCTTTACAGAACAAGCTGGGAACAGTGTTTGTTAGTTATGCAAAGCTGCGTGGTTATGAAAATAAAGTCTCAGATAAACCAAACTAGCCTGTCATGAGGTCCATGAAAAACAGAAAGTGTTTGGAGAGATGCAAAACCCGCCCTCTGCTTGGAGCACTGAAGCTGGGAGCAATGGCATCGTTGCTAGTCCAGGACTGTGCATCAAGTCCTATCTGATCTCCCAGACAATGCACCGGCTCCTTGTCTCCTCCTTCTCTTGCCCAAGGGATGTTTTGACTCCAGCACCGAGGCAAAGAGAAAGGCGCATGTGACCTAAATCAGGTTTTACTTCTGCTCACATCCCTCCAGCTTGAGTAAACAGCAGAGGATGTGACTGAGAGCACATACGGTGCCTCGTCAACGCCTCTTCTCTGCTTCAGGTTTTCTTCTCCCTTCCCCAGAGGTGAGTTTGACTCATTCTGTATTTAGAGAGATGCTTCCCCTTTCCCCACACTGCTCATTAAACCTCCCTGATCAGCCGGTCCCCAGCCCACCTCTGCAGCTTTTCTTGTTGCACAGAGCAGCTCTGTCTGACGGGACCCATCTCCCAAACCAAACCCCACCGGAGGGCTGGGAAAGGATGGGAAAACCCCCCCGGAGACTGACAAAACAAACACAAAAAAAGGCTCATGTGATCAGCCTGAGTGCCAGCCCCACCCTGGGGTGTGGAATAAACACTGGCAAGTATTTATTCATCGCTACTCAGCATCCGAATAGTTGTTTCGCTTTGTCACACACATTCTCGCTGCCTGCCAGATGCCTTCGTGCGCAGCAAACCTGGGCACACTTCTGTCTCCTAAGGCAGGGGAGGAAAGAGACCCTGCCTGCGAGATTTATTATAAACATGCTAGCATTTCTAGCATTTTGGTGTCTAGATGCACAAGGATATTTCTTTTTGGATAGCTGAGCTTCCACCTAAACACTCTTCTGGACCACACGTTCTTCTATCCATTTATACTCAAGCACTCACAAATGTTTACGTATGTGTGTGCTGATGCCATATCCATATGCATGTACCCGCCCACACTCACCTACGCATGAATACACGGTGCTGGAAATGATAATCTGGATGCCTTGGCATTGATGCATAAATCCGATGTTTGCAGAAGCGAATACGTCGCACACGATGTAATTTTAATCTTTGCATACCCACATATACATCTTTTCTCCATCTGCCTGGTTACAGACATGCCAGTATATAGGTGTGCTTAACACTGCTATGTTCTTATATGGGAATGTGGATGAACTAAGTTAGCACACACCACTTGTTATCTCGGCCAGAGTAAACGTCAGCAGAACCATTTAATTGAAAATCATATGCCTGTTGTATTTGGCTGAATCAATACGAATCCGATGATGTCCTGATCATCTTGATGTAAATACCAAGAGAAGAATGAAATGTCCTGGTATGACTAAAGAGGAAAAGTTCCTGGTTGACCCCATGACCACTAAAATGCTTCACCCACTGATACACTGAATGAGGCTGCAGGTAAAATGTGGAGGTGTGGTACCCGGGAGAAAAGCTTTCCATAATGGTGAGCACACACAATATGTGATAACTGCCCATTGATCTCTCCCAGCTTTATGGACATTAGGGGAAATTTCTTTAGGGCAAGCGTGTTCGAAATGTTGACCATGGCCATTAGATAAGGGTGTTTAGTGAGAAGCTTAATTTCCTGCCTTAAATGGTCATGATGACCTGCGATGTGATGGGTGTGATGAATAACGATGGGCTGATAGAGGTCAGGCCCCTTGCCCCAGGGGAAGGTTTTTTTCAGTGTCTTCAAGGATGTAAAAGGGAGGGCATTTCTCGGCTAATCTGAGTACTTTATGGAGCTGGGATTTTACCCAGAAGTGATCCTTGGGGCGATTCTCCGTCGCCCTGGTGAGACTCATGAATTTGAACTGGTAACTCAGAGAAGTGTTAAAGGCAACACGGAGATTCTTGTTCTGGCACGAGTCTGGCCACTCCTATACCCACAGGTACTTAAGGACATGTTTTATCCTTATCAGCGACAATCTACTTTTATAATTTTATGATAATTTGCTAAGGAGACACAAGACTTTACTGAGATGTCCCACTGCAGCACCTGCAATACCCTTCAGTGCCCACGTTGCAGTTTACCTTTAAGAGGCAGGTGGGTGGTGCTCAGCTCCCAGTGAAAGCAGGGGGGGTGATGCCCAATTTTTACATAGGTGACATAAATGTCCTTGTGCCGTTGACTCCATTGACTGGGTAGGGAACTGAGTCAGGCAGTTCTGGAGATCTGCTCTGCTCCCTGTGCTTTTAAGATGGATAAAAGGCACAACTCATCTTAGTCACACCAGAAAGTGGTTCAATATATCACATGCTCCACCTGAAGTCATCCTTTACTGCTCATTGCAGTGGGTGCCTGTAAATGTGCTTTTCTTCCACAGGCATACCTACCCACCAGTGGAATAGACACAAATTTGCATTTTCCAGGTAAGAAACCTGTGTGTTCCCAGAGCCAACCACCATAGGGTACGGTGCTCCTCCAACCACACCACGTGTGCATCACCTGTTACATATCAGGCCAAAGGAGTACCTCCCTCTACTTTTTTCCTGAAACGGTCATAAGAACAGGCAGGGAAGCCTGGGAGGTCAAGGTAGTTTTTTCAGTCAGATGTGTCAAGTTCCGCTTAAGATACAGCATGTTCTATCAGCTAAGAGGAGGTATGATGGCTCCTGACCTGAAATCCCATGGTACAGGATGTCACAAGTTCCCAGAAGTCTCATGGTAACGGTGGCAGACAGTAGCTTGGAGCTGACTTGCAGCAATTCTGTAATTGGAGACACATCTCTAAAGCTATAAATGTAATTGCATCTCGAGAGATTACTGAGATCAGAGAAAGAAGGACATCAGCTGCTTTGTGACCATGCTGAACCCTCCAAATAGACTGGTAGTAAAGTCCATTGAGAAGGCATTATACATGGCTACTGTCCAGAAACAGGGCTCTTCTGTGGCTTGCTGCCATTTTCATACTCCCAGTTAGACCCTCTAACCATCACCCACAGCGTGTGATCCCACTTCTGGTAAAAGTATCTCTGACCTTAGCATAAGTCAACTCCTGCTCTGCACTGAACCCAAAGTGGCCCAGATTTCAGTGACAAGGTCTCCCTGTGTCCCTCTGTGGTGGTTTCACTGCAGAAGAGGAACAGAGGGGGAGAAGCTTTTTTGGGAAGCCCTACAAGGTGGGTATGGGTTGACCAAGGCTTCTTGGTCTTCAGCGCCATCTACTGCCACGCTAAGTCTTGGTTCCCTTGTCATCCCTCCAGGAATGGGTTTAGAGGATACTTTCAGGCTCATAGGATGGGGATAAGTAGAAGCTACATGTATTGCCCTCCTGTTCCTGTGGGCTGAGCACAAATTAAAAAACATGCTAGTGTCTAGAGACAAAAACCTGGTGCTATTTCCCTTAAAAATTCATGCAAAGGGCAAGAAAAAGCAAATACTTGGGGACTGTAATCTGGCAATAAGCAAAAGCCAGGCAAAAGATAATAACTGGGAGCTATGGTGCTGTTCTTTCTGATCTGCTTCTGCCTATAGGATGTTCTCCACTGTCAGCATAAAATTACAAAGTGAAGGTTCAGTAGACCATTCAGTGAAGGTCAGAGGGAGACGCAGAGATAAGTAGTTATCACTTTGTGTTCATTAACTTGTCTGGGATCAAGATACAAAACATCCCTCACATTAAGCAGCGAATGAACATGTGATAGAATAGGTGTGGCTGAAGCACTGTATCTGTCTCTATGCCATGTTCTAACCTCAATCAACTTGAAGCAAATCAGCTGAAATCAGTGAAGTTACGCTGAATTTACAGGCCCTGTATTAAGTGCAGAACTTGGTTCTCCATGCTCTTCCTGGGTAGAAGAACATAGAGGTTCAACAGCTCTGCCAGGCCTAGGAAAGATCTAACTTATGGAGCAGGACAGCAAGTCATCTCTAATGTGTCTCAGGATTTCATGTGAGAAGAGCCTTGACAACCAGCCGCAAAAATGATCTCTTCAGTGATTTGGGAGCTGGTGTCATTCTAAGGCATTTTGTGGAGTACGTTCCTCCCCTGCACTCTCAGGTGGTAGCAGTGGTTTGAAATACACATGCTCCTCTCTACCTGCTCGAGAGCCTGGTTATATTAATTTTATAAAGTGAAGACCCAAAATTGAGTCTGTTCAACTTTGCTTCTTCTATAGATGAAGCCAAAGGCCATGCAGGAGCTTCACCATCTTCCAGTCCTTAGCAATCCACACTCTAGGCAAGGGAGAAGATTAACCACATCGTGTAAGTGTTTTACATCTTCTGTAAAGCTATCCTAGGGCATTATAAGGGTTTCAACATAACAGAAATGAGTAAGACCTGGGTATCTTCTGGATGGCCTCTGGGGTGAGCATGAGTGAGTGTCTGGGGCTCCAAAACACTCCTGTCATCAATCATCTTTTAGAATAACTTGCCCTTATTTAGGGAGTACAAAGCTTTCCAGACATATAAATGACTGATCCCAGCTCAGCAACAATTTTTGCTCCTGTGTTTGCCAATGGACAAGAAGCCAATGTACATTTCTTTGCATTTATTTCTTCTGGTTAGTGAAACCATTATTAGGAACTGGGATCAGTCTGAGCTAATGAGAGGGGCCGTGGGATGGCTCCAAGTCACAATTTTGACAAAATGTGCACATTCAACTTTAAATACCTTTCCCGTGATCCTTGAACAGGGCAGGGAATCCTACAGGTGGCCTGGACTTCATCTAACATCTTGGTTGAGAGATTTGGGAACTGATCTCAGCATGCTCCCACACCAAACATTTTGCCTTCCCCAAGGTCTGATATGCTGTCAGATCCTCTGGGACCTGGAAAAATAGAAGGAAGCAGCTTTTGAGGAACTTGTAACCTAAAATCAGGGGAGATTTTGGAGGAGAAACTGAAAATTGGAGATTGAGCTCTCTAAAAACGGTTTGCTTAGTGCCACCAACAGTCGTCTAGGAGTGCTTGTGGTCTGGGAGTTAAATACAACCTCAGCACCTCTTGCATGTTCTTCTGGTGAGGATTTGATCAGCCTGATTCAGCGTTGCTGTAAGGAAAGCGGTCGGTATTAGAAACAATTGGGAGGTTCCCATTAATGAAGGTTCAGAACATAGCCTGGCATAATTGCAACCTAAATGCTTCTGCTAAGCTCCAGCTGGTGTTGATTCATCACCAGCCTTCTGCTGCAGATGGTTGGGTAAAATAGGAGTCCTCTGTATAGCAACCTGTAGGCTTTTCCAAGAAAAACAAACAAAACATCTCCGTGTGGTTTCGGCAGGAATGAAACTCCAGTTGAAACATTGTCTTTGTCCCTCTCTACTGAAGAGCAGTCCCATTGGCCACTTCTACAAAGGGCACGAGTAATAAGGACTTCTCTCAACCAGAGATAGCCTCCTGAAAAACTATGATTTTCACCAAATTCTTAGCAGCATCTCTTCTAGCTAATACGCTTGTGTTGCTCCTCCTGGCATGCTGAATGGCAGAACGGTATGTTTGTGCAAACACACCCAAATTCCTAGTGGGCATCGCCCAGGTCTCCAGCTGGGAAATTTGACATGCAAAATGTGACCCTGATCATCTGCTGAATGCTCCGGGGATGACGTGTTGCAATCAGCCTTCCTAGGACGGCTTGTAGGCATGTGATAAGATTAACACATGTTCTCACCCACCTTTGGTATCCCGGTGTTGCCAAACACTGCCTCTCTCTCTGGCAGTCCTGCACCTTGGCATGCAGATATCTGGGTTTCAGGGGTTCACGGTGACCTTACAGAGTCTCTCTGGTCCTGCACATACCTATGACTGGAAAGGGTAGGCTTGGGTTGAATGATTTGACTTTCCAGTGCATCAATTTACCTAGATGCAAAATGGTGATAAGGAGTTCTTGGAGATCTTTGCAAACTGCATCATGTCTTGCTTATGTAGGAGTTAATTATTCTAATTGTTATACCCTTTTTGCTATGAGTGATTTAGCACAAAGGAATCTACCTGAGATGATAGGACAAGAAACTTTTTATAGTGCTCAATCAGCAGGATTTGAGCTTTGTTCCTGAATCTGTGACCGTGATTCCTCCAAGACCTTGGCCAGGACGCTTAAACATCTCTGCGGCTCACATTACCCATACCTAAAACCAAGAGAATAATACTGAGCGCTCTGGGGAGAGGATGAGTTCCTCACTGTAAGATGACTAGAGAAGCCTTGAGTGCCAGGGAATGCAAAAATGCTGATCATTTTGCTCCTTGCAGCTTCAGTTTGTGGTCTCGGCATCCATGTTGTACTCTGGAGGGGCCTGGGACAGCAAGTTTGTATTTGGCTTATGACAACCAACATGAGCAAAAGGGATCTGTGCCTCTGGTAGAAAATGCTCCAAAGTCAGGGAACACAGACAAAAAAAAAAAAAAAAAAGAAAAAGCTTGGACCACTCTGCTCTATTCTAAACACATGGTAATTGAGATTTTTAAACATACGCGTATTAATAGGCTCTAACATGCTGTACAATTGACTCTTTCTTCATGAATAGTCATGGCAAGCATTTTCAGCTGACGTGGTCTCCAGGTCTGGGCTAAGAGTGCCTGTCATGTTGACTCTACCCACGGGTGGTTTCCAGAGGGTATTTCTCCACATAGAAGTTGCTTCTCTTTTACTCTAACACAGCCTGAATTAGTCAGACTGCAGCTTCTGACCATCTTCCCAGAGACACAGCCATTTTCAGACTTCTGGAGGTAAGCATTTCCAAGCAATGAGTTAAAAACAGCCTAAAATTTCCCCTGTGGGAGAAAAGGGACATGTTTAATCCATTCTCATCTACCACAGCTTCACCTTTTACACCTGCTCTTCATCCTCTGCTGTCAGTAGTGCTTTAGCAATTATATTTTTTTTCTTTCCTTTTTATTTTTTCTTTTTTTTCAGGTTCTCGTCCTTTCTGAGTTGATGTGTGGAAGAACTGTAAAAGTAACAAAAGACCCTGAAGGACAGGACTTTGACTCAGTTTGCCAAGCGCCTTTCACCCCAGCTTCAACGGTGAGTTGAGGCAGAATTGCCTTTTCAGTCCCACTTACACACGGATCCTATGAAAACGTGGCCGTTTGTAGCTCTGTGATGAATCGTACCAAAATCACAGGGGATACAGACGAGTCATGTGCATGGCGCAAAGTCATCCAACACAAAGTTTCCATTTTTTCTCACCAGTCACCAGATGTTTAGAGCATGCTGACTTGATGCTTGAGACAACAGCGAATAAAACCAATTCAGGGAGAGGTGTGATGTTTAACTTGGCCAGAGCCTCCCAGGATTTCTAAAGCATGTTAAGATCCTTGGATGAAAGACAGATTGTAAGGGCAAGAATATAATTATTTCAGTTTAAATTCTGCCTTCCAGGCACGTGAAGTAGCAAGATCCCAAGGTCAGGGCAGAAGACATCTACCCGCCACATGCAGCAGTGGAATTTGATCCTTGTTGCAGGGTCCCCTGCTAATTAGAAGGGGGACCTTGTACCCCCTCAATAAACATTTCCAGTCACAAATTGCTCACAATAATTGAAAATGGAGTTTTAAAGCAAGCCTGGGATGAGAAGCCTGAGATTTAATTTCAAGAAGTTCTTGAAAGCACAAGGCAGAATAACACCGTTCTTAGCAAATTAATCTCTTGGTGTGGGAGCTGGCCTGGATTGAGGCAGCTGCTGGAATATTGGAAATTTTTATTCTCACCTTTCAGGCATCAATATCAAAATACTGGGGTATTTTCCTTAGTTTTTTTTTGTTGGTGGTGGTTTTTGTTTTTGTTTTTTTTTTAACTTCCTTTTCCTTCCACACTGGAAACTTAAAGAAATAAAACCAGAAGTAAAACACTTTTGGTAGCTAAATGTACTCAGTCCTGACTCATGGTCATGAAGCAAGGGTTCAATCTGGGCTGCATGTGACACCTCATCGCATGGGCTCAAGAACTGATTTAGGGATGCCCTTAGCCATGAAGTACTCCAATCCCACACTGCAGCTGCCTCTGGCTGCAACATTAACTAATAAAAGAGAAAAAAGCTACCTTATTTTGGCAAGGAGCACCACAGGGTCCTTCCCAGCAGGTGCAGAGGTGTTGGAAAATTCACCAGTGCAGCATTTCCCATGTGTATTCACCTGTTAAGTGAGGCCCAGGGCACCCAGCTGTTGGTCACTGCCCCAAAACAGTTTTGCACACTGAGCACTGTGGAGAGCACTGGGGGAGCTGGTGTGAGTGGTTATGGCAAAATCCTGCGCCTTTTGGTACAATGGTCAGTGTGACATCCCCAGAAGAAACAGAAAGGGAAAGAGGAAAGGCAACCTCTGCTTACAGTATGTCTTTCTTGAACCCTTGGTCACAGGACTTGTCAGACTCATTGACTAGAAATGCTTAATCTTCAGGGGGGGATGGTGATGTGAAATGAAACGGCCATCTGCCTCTGGCGCTTCCCCTTGAGCATTGCACAAGACCCCGCAGGGGAAAATCAGGTTGTTTGGTCCCAGGCAGCTCTGTGGTGAATGCACTGTCAGCTTGAGATGAAAAGTGAAAGGTTGCAAAGCCCAAAGTTCTTCCCTCCTCTGTGTTGTCCCCCGTTGTTGCTCTGGAGTTTGTCCGGCTCCCCGTGCTTTGTGAAATCTCCTGGGGCTAAAGTTCAAGATGGCGGGCAGAGACAGCTCCTCCCCTGGAGATAACAACACCTTGTTATGGTGTTATGGAAGGATGATACCTTGACCTAGACCTTGCTCACCTTATGCCTGCTACAAGAAGTCTTCTGTGAACCCCTGAGAGATAAAACCCCGACGTGACTGTACAGCAATAGCAGGATGCTCCTTCCACGGGCCTGCCGTTCCCTTGGGCCCAGCAGAGCTCAGGAAGGAGGCTTTCCTTTCCCAATAGCTCCCTTCATCTTGGTGAGAACAGCATTGAGAACAGAGCAGATCCTGCCCTTGTAAAACCATTCAGCCCGCCTCTCCTGAGACCCCCACAGGAACCCCACCAGGTGGGCATGTTGCTGCATGAAGCCCATGTTCCTCCTGAGGTGGAGCAAACCTGTCATCTAGAGCAATTCAGTTCCAGTGGGAGACCTCTTCAAGGATCAACCACGCTGGGTCATTAGGACTTCCAGCCCTGAAAAGTAGGGGGAAGGCTGGAGAAGTATTGTCAAGTATTGGAACAGGCTGCCCAAGGAAGTGGTGGAGTCCCCATCCCTGGAGGTATTTAAAAGCCGGGCAGACGAGGTGCTTAGGGCCATGGTTTAGTAGTGGACAGGTACGGTTGGACTTGATGATCTTAAAGGTCTTTTCCAACCAAATGATTCTATGATTCTATGAAGGCAAGTGAGACATGCATCCAATGTGGATCCTGCAGCCTGATGGTCTTAAGTATTTTCTACCTGGCTGCCTTAGGCTGTCCAAGGGCTATAGGTTATTTTGCATAAGAAAAGGACAAAACATAAATGAGAATGAGCCCATGAGCCTTCCCTTTTTGGTTAGTGTTATCCAAAGAGCAAGGCTGGGCTCTTCTTGGCTGGCATTTAGACCATTGTGCAATGTAAATTCTTTTGGGACCATGGTGCCACTAAGCAGCTGACAAGGGCAACACAGTGCAAGACAAATGACAAGACTAATGTTCTCATGTAAATTTGTGCCGTTTCTATCCGAAAGGAGAGGGAGACGATAACATTACCTGCTGCAGTTCCAACCTTAATGAGGCCTGGAAGGAGGAGTTGACAATTAGGCTCATGATTCATGCCTTGGGTGCGAGTTTCTGTTCGGATGCTCTGCCAATTAGTGCACACTTCCTGATCAATAGTGGGGTAATTATGAGATTAGGGTTAATGGGTCAGACTCATTGAAGGCTTCCTATTCTATGCTAATGTCAGATTAGCTTAGTCCTGCTGTCATTAGCTTTACCTTTCCAGGTTTCTGGCTACAAAGGAATAAGGGGCATAAATGGCTTGTAATTACCTCTGGTTTGCACAGGAAGACTCCTACACCGAGGTTTTTAGATGTGAGATGAGTGTCTAAGTTCCCATCAGCCGAGATCTAACCAGAGGAGCCAATGGTGTCTACAGAGAGATTCATCCTGCCCTGAAGGGGACAGCTGGGGTGGGATTCATTTGCCTAAACACAGCTGCCAAGTGCAAGGGTTGCCCTGGACATCCATGCAGGGTTGGCTGATATACACAGAGAGAGCCATTGCCCCTGGACGGAGGACAGATGAGTCCCTGAGACACCTCAACTGTGGACAACAAGGTGTGGACACCTTTAAGCACCTGGTATGTCCAACCACATGAGCCATGAGGGTTTCAAACCAGCTCTTAGCTCAAGGCTAAGGAGAGGGGTGGGGGTAAAACTGAAGGTAGACACCCACATGAGGGTTTGCAGCCTTGTCTCCAAGCCACAGAGACCTCTGAGTCTTGTCACATGCTGGAGCTTTGCTATTCCCAAGCCTGCAGGTTTTATTCCCAACTAGGAGAAAGCCATCTGTGGACGTCATCTTCTACTCCGACAACATTATTCAGGGAACCAAGCAAAGCCTTGTGCCGAGATGTGAATGTTTGCCTTCCTTAGCAGAAATGGGGAAAATAAAAATGTAAGGAGTTTTCATTACAGAGAAAAGGTAGGACTCTTACGAGCAGCAAGGTCTCTCTGAGCTGTTGGCTGAGTAAAACCATGAAAGAAGACCCCATATGGGAAAGACAGCACTTGAATGAGTTGAATGGGAACCAAAATCCCTGTGACACTGATGGTGGGTACCAAGAAGAAACACCATCTAACTGATGACGCTGATCCCTGATCCTCTGGATAAAAACACCTCCCAACCCCAGGAATAAGATGAGAAGAAGCAGGTTCTTCTTGGTATTTACAAGCTAGTTTTGCTGGCTCCAGAAAGAAGGAAGCACCCACAGGGACACTGATGAGTCTCCAGGGATCAAGTCACTGCCAAGACAGTTTTGCTTCCATGACTATGCTTTGGCCCAAACTTCAGCCCTACTGAGATCTTCCAAGTGACGCTTTTCTCATGTCCATTGAATCCTTCGTTTCTCTGCTACACAGCAGGCAAAAATGGTTCCTCTGCAGGATTATTCCAGTAAGGTGGTGTGAGGGGACCTGTTTTGTTATGGCAGGCTCTGTTCAAGTAGCAGCTTGGCTGAGAACGAGATATTCGTTACACGTGTTTGTAGTGTTCATATTTCCTTTGCAACGGGACCTGAACCAAACCTTGACATTGCTGTTCAGACAATGCCCTGACAGTTTCAGTCGTTTTAAGTAATTTTTCCTGTAGTTTTTAATGTTTAAAGAAGAGTGATTTCATCATGTCATTGTATGCAGGTACCTTTTCCACACTTCCTCAAGGTTTTTTTTCTGCCCTTTAAATTCCAAAACGATTTGGTTGTCTTCAAAGGCTCAGACTTTTTTTTTCAAAAGACGCAGCCACATTGTAGCCTCTCTTCTGGGATATTTGCAGCCAAACACTAAAAGAACAAACACACCTCGCAGCAAAATCTAACATCTGCCCCTGAGGACATACAGCACAGATGTGACTACTTTTGGGCACACAAAGAGTTTCTTATCCAGCACATCAAACAGCTGGATTCACCCTACACTGCTCATGCTTTAGTGCAGCGGGACTGGCTTTAACAGAGTTACTCCAGATAGCACGGCTCAGGCAAAATCTTATTTGTTTGACAGCAGTGGTCCCATTAGTCATCCCCAAATAACCCAAATCTGACCACAGGAAAGGAATAGTTTTAACATCCACGGCTTTCCTGTGCTGCGTGCTGCTCTCCTGCTTCCCATGGACCTTCACCCCTACCCTGGGAGAGAGCTGCTCGCGGGGCTGCCGCGGCTTTGACTCAGTCTCTTTAAAGCACCGGCGATGAAAAGCAAAGCTGTTAGTATCCACAGATATTCTCCATTGCCAGGGACATATTTTCCATCACCAAATATGCCACGGACAGAGTCCTGCTGCTTTCAGGGTTTTGAAAGTTATTTGGATGAATTCACTGGGAGACCATTCAGGAAAAATGTGACTGTATGTTTGTCTTGTCATATTTTCCCTTAGGTCACTACTGTCAACCACAATACTGGGCTAGATGGCCATAGCGTGGTCATTTTTATCTTGTTTCATACAAATAAATACGACACTTGTGTTTACACTTTCTGGTGCCAGCCCACAGCGCACAAGATGGGCACAAGAGCAGGATGAGAGATGGTCAGTCCAATGCCATCCCTGAAATTAGGGGAGACAGATGTGTAAGAACATCACGAGCATGAAAGCAGACGTACAGGATCAGACTGACAGTCCACCTAGACCATTGCCAGCAGTGACTCTCCAGAATATGGGAGTCTTCTCCCAGGATACCCTTCCAATGATCTGTGGCTCTGAGCTTGACAGTCATGGTCAAGCATTGCCAACGACATGCACAGCAAGAGCCCATCCTGGGTTTGCTGTTTGCTAGCTCACGCTGAAGTCTGCTGCAGCATCCTTGTTGCGTTGTCACTCAAACTGATGTATCCAGAGGCTCAGGTACATCGGTCCCTGCTGCAGCCTCCTGCCCTCTTTGCAATGGAGATAAAGGTGGTGAGACCCAGACACACACATAAACGCACATGGGAAGGGCTGAGGTTGGTGGGAAAGGGGGTTATTTGTGCTCTGTGTCTTTGGTGTGGTCTGAGCTGCTTGGAAAGTGGGGTTGGACGGCTCTGGACATAACTGGTGGATGTTTTGAATCTTGTTTTTTCTATATGGTTCAGAGTAAAGCACTGTACTTAAATACCAGCAAGGAAATCGTGCAGAAATTCATGGGGACCTGGGGCATGATGAGTAATTAGTGTCGAGGTGGTTGTATCCACATTAGGCACTGGAGAGGATAAATCGGGAGAGCTGAGAGGACTCAGGACAAAGGACAGGTTTACCTTTGCATGCACTGAAGAGGTGCTTTTATTGCCTTCAAGCCCAGGACCATAAATGTGGGGAGCATCGGGAGAGGTGCTCCAGCCTGCATCCATGGGCAGAACAGCATCGCCTTAGCGGGGACAGAGGGGCAGCGGGTGCTGCTGACCCATGGCCAGACCTGGTCAATAAACTTGCCCAGAGCAGCACCAGCCCCAGAGGAAAAGCCAGCAAGCTGCCTGCCCTGCAAGTTTGGTATCAGCCAAAATCTCCCATCCAAACACCAGGCAAGATTTCCCCACCTGGGCCTGCCTGCTTTGAACCCTCAACCCCAACTTCCCCTTTATTAAAAAAAAAAAAAATTAAATTTTAAAAAAGTGCCCCTTTGCATTTGCATTAGAGCGTTATTTCTACCTTTTATGAGCAGAGTGGCGGTTTTCACAGAGAAATAACTCCGGACAGAGTTATTAAAAGATTAAAAAACACACCCAGAAAAAAAAAATTCAGGCTAAAAAAACAAACATCCTTACCAGAGCTCAGGGGCGTTTCACATAACATCTTGCTTATGTTATGAAGTCTGATTTTTTTTAAAGTTTGTTTTTTTTTTAAAAGGATGAGGTAGACTCAATTACTTTGCCGAAATTCATATGACCTGTTGATAAACCAGATTCAAAGTCTCCTGGCATTTTATAGTGCTGCAAGAATCTCTCCAGCTCTGTAATCTTGTTGGTTCCTGTACCGATGGGAGAGGTATTGCCTTGCTTGCATTTTTGATGGGCTTTGCCTTATTCTCATGACAGCTCATAATCTACCCTCTGTGTGGGTGTGAGCTTGTGTTACCTGTGTCACTTGCAATGGGCAGGTGATCATCTTGTCCTGGAAAGAAAAGGTGATGCAGTTGCAAGTGGCCCTGTTGAAATCCAGCCAAAGAACTGAAATTTCAGGGTAGTGAACCTGAAAACCACGGGAAGAAAAAATATTTAAAAAAAAAAAATTAAAAACTATAGAAAAACTGTGATTTCAAGTAAATCTCAGTGGAAACTGAGAATCTGTAAAAGGATGAAGGATTTTAGATGACCTGCATTTGCAAAATTTGCTGTGCTGAGACCCGCTGCCGATGGGTCACTGCGGATGATACCAACATGATGCATCAGTGCTGGCTTCACCTTGCTTCTGAAGGATGAGATAAATGCTTCTTTTTAAAGGAAAAAGTGAATGTACAACATCAAGCAGGGAAAACAGATGTATTTATACAGTTACTAATGTTTGCTTGAGCCGGCAAATGCTAGGCATGTCTCAAATACCTTTACTGTTTCTTTTTTTTTTTTTTTTTTTTTTTTTAAAGTCGCAGAGTCTCATGGGGATGAAGTCACTCTCAGAGGTGACTTCAGGACATGCGAATCACCTCGAAGCTCTGCTGGACTTATGCCTTATGTCCTTACCAGGTGTTTAGCAGTACAGTTTGCTTTATACATAATTCTTGTCTCTTGAGATACTGGGGACAAAAATGAAGCAGGGTATTCCACTTTCTCTCCTTTGGTCATTAAAATCGTACCGATTCCTTATAGCAGGCGTGCTGCAGCTCAGGCCCAAATATGGATTTAGAGGAAACTCAACATCCTCACACTAAAAAAAGACAAACAACCCTCCCCGCCTCCCCGTAATTACAATTCGACATAATGAGTGAGTGGTATTTATTAACTTCAGCTCTCGCAGCTGATGTCACCACAGAGTCGGGATCCGGGAAATCTCTGAGTCACGTGGAGATGCAGAGCCAGGAAATATCAGCAGAAGAAAAAGAAGTAAATATTAAGGCGAAAGACGTTGGAAGCTGGCGGCAGCTTCCTGAAAGAAGCCGTGAGAAGCTGGTCGGTGCTGAGAGTAAACCGTGGCCTTGGGTTAAATGCCAATATTCATCTCGGTTGACAAATTAAGGCAGAACGCCTCCCTGTCGCGATTGCCTAATGATACAAAGGAGGAGGGAGACCACATGCTCGAATATGACCCACGGTCCTGGAATGTAAACTGTCCTCTTCCTTCACAGCTTCAGCTAATTGAAAAAGCAATCAGTGCCTCTGCGGGGGGGTGAGGGGGTGTGCAACCCATTTCCATCTCTGTTAATTTTCCTACCGGACCTAATCTTGCAATATATGGATTAGGGTTGGGTGATGCTGTGGGCTTTGATCTCCCAGTGACTTCAAAGGCTCAGGACTTGGGCTGAGAGGGTGCTCTTGGTACGAAGCTCCCTGTGGATCCTGCCCAAATTCAGCAAATGATTGCTGAATTGGAAAAAAAAATTTGGAAACATCATTATTTTCAAAGCTAGGCTTCAGGCATCTTTTAGTAGTCACTGCCTGCAAAAACTCATGAAGTTTTTTATTTTTCTTCCTCGTTTTTACCCGCTTTTTTGGTGGGAGGTTTTTTGTCACTAGATAAGTAAAAGAAAGGGGAAAATCTTGGGGGGAGAAGAGAAGCCAAGCACCCATGAGGCTCTGCTGCTCTGCATTGAGTCTAAATTCAGGCTGAGCTGCCTGTGTTCCAGGTGGCTTCGTGGGGTGTCTGAAACCCCATAAGGCTAAAGCAGACCATGACTTCTGGAAAAAAACGCCTAAACCAAACCAACAACAAAACCCCAAGGTTGTTTTTTTTTTTTAACTTTTCTCCTATTTTAAATTCCAGGTTTTCCTCATGAGATCATCTTCGTTACAGTGATGCAGGGCTTTGTATAGACAAGCAGAGGACCGGGTAAACAGAGAAGATGATTTCTCCTCTACTGCGTCAGCGAACGGAAAACGTCCGTCTGACGACTCCAAGTGAAGCTGGAATGTTTTTGGGTCATCTGCTGAAGACATTCAAGTTTCACTTCGCTGTGGGAACTGCCTGTGGTCTGAGTTTGCAGTCACTTGCAACATCACGTATTTGTGATACAAAGCTTTTCTTGCCTGTGCTGAATCATAGCAAAATTTAATTTGTTTTTTTCTTCTGCAACTGCAGCCTTGGCTGGGGAAAATGAGGGTGTGAGTGCTGGGGGAGTCCAGGGCTTTTGTTTCAACACGGGATGTGCCTGGCCATGGAGCAGAAAGGACAGATTCTCCCTTTCCTCTCTCAACAGCTTGTACGCAGCAGCACATTGCAGCCTGCAGCAAGGAGGAAGCTGGAAGGTTTCCTTTCAGGTGCGTCCTTTTGCAGCATGACTCATTTAGTGTTCATCTTTGCCACGTGATTTTTTTTTTTACCTCTCTTTGATCTGAAATAAAAAAACTCTTTAGCCTTGGAGAATATCTTTTGCACCTGAGGGACGCGTGTGTGAAACATAGAGAGAGATGTGGGGAGGTGCGTGAACAAATTTAAGAGGAATGTCCCAATCATGAACTTTTTCTCCAGTTTCCCAAAGTCATTGAGAGAAGTTTTTCATAATCTTCAACCTCCCAGAAATCCCAAATTTGATGCTGCTGTTTGGTGAAAATCTTGGTTGCATTTCTTCTAAACTGAACTTTCTGGTGGGTAGAGTACTACTTTATCGAGATGCTGAGTGATGGCATCTTTCCTACTGTAATTATTAGTGTTATTTTACAGAGCCCCAAAGGTAAGCAGTTATTTCTAAAGACAGGAATGGCCTTAAGAGAGACACGGTGCCCATGCCAAAGACCCTGAGACCACATTCACGGGGGCATCTAGGCCCTGGTGGTGCTGTGGGCACGTGCTCCTCACTGCAAGGGGAAGAAGGCCAGCAAAGAGGTCATGCCGAGGAGAGCGGTGCTCCGTCCCCTCTTGCTCTTGGCTTCCAACCCCACCAGCACTTCCTGAAGTTGTTTACGCTGTTTCTTTGGTGAAGTCACCAAACACTCTTTGCCTTCCAGAAACAGAGGTGCTCTGACTGTTGTTTTAGCAGTGCAGGTCTTGGACAAATGGGAGATCTTCAGCTTGAGGGCTACAGACTTACCTCTGCCCTCTCCTCCCCCTTCTCATTGGAGAAAACACATCCCAGTGGACTCGGGTTGTGGGACCCTCTCTGACCTTCTTAGTGAAGCTGTGGGACCTCATGTCAATTGAAAAGCCTGCCCAAGAAGCTGAGGAAATGCTTGGTTAATGTGCTGTGAACTCCACAGAGCCACAGCTCCCCTGAGCCAGCGGTGTCTAAGCCATTCATTAAATCCTTATTTTCAGTTGGCATGGTTATGCCTAAGCTGCATGTCACCTAGACTGATGGCATGATCCATACTGCAAATGCAATCCAAAGCCACAGAAAGATTTGGCAATGGATTGCAGGATTACAAAACATAGACACGGGGATTTTGGTGCATCCATAGCATGGTGTCTTCTGTGTCCACTGGTAGTCACAGGACATAGAATCATCATAGAATCATAGAATGCTTTGGGTGGGAAGGGACCTTTAGAGGCCATCCAGTCCAACCCCCCTGCAGTGAGCAGGGACATCTTTAACCAGATCAGGTTGCTCAGAGCCCCGTCCAACCTGACCTGCAATGTTTCCAGGCATGGGGCCTCCACTACCTCCCTGGGCAACCTGACCGGGGGCCTTGTGGCACAGGGACCACTTCACTGTTTGACATCCCACTGGACAGATTAAGAACCAAACCTCATCCCAGAGCATTCACAGTCCCAAGGGCAAGAGGTAAAGATGTGCCCAAAGATGTAAAGGGACCCAGAAGCCTGGATGTAAATGGGTTTAGGCAGCTAGGAACTGCAGTGGCTGTTATCAAACCATGCTGTCCCCTCTTCTCCTGCTGTCCTTCCTCCTGTCACAAGCGTGGCTCCTTCTCCCATTAACTCCTACAGCTGCATGGTCTAGACAACCTGCCCTTCCACAAGGTCCAAAGAGAGTCGATACAGCTGCATCTCACATGGCTGCATCTTGCATGCCTCACTCTTCAGCTGCATGCATTTGTGCTTTTGTATCATAGGTCCTTCTTGCCTTTTGTCCTTGTTTTGCTCTTTTGAACTCTTTTCGACCTCTTATGAGGCTTATCTGCGCCTCATGCCAGCTTCGAATATGCTCTGGGAAGTCTGTTTCTGTAACTGTTGATGCTGGATAAGGCAGTGAAGGTTGGCATAATACCTTGTAAGCACATGTGGAAATAAAAACTTTGAATAAAATAAGAAGAATTCAGGTGTTTGTAATTTCCTTTTTTGGCTAACTCTAATGAAATCTTTGGCCTGTTTTGAAGCACTGTGAAAACAAGGGGAAATGTATCATATTTGATATATTGAAAGTGATTTTAAAATCACTCCCAAAGGGCTTTGTTCCCCAAAAGACTGGGATCAAAGCCTTTTGCAGAGTAATTCCTTCAAGACTCAGATTAATGCTATTTACAAGATGGTTAATGATTAAAGGACAAATTTAACATTAAGCTCTCTTGCTCATTAATGCCACATGACTTCAGATCGCTCCAATAGCTTGGCCACCCTGCAATCTCAGTGTTATGTTTCATCGCTGTAGCCTAGCTAAAAAAAAAAAGCCATGGGAGATAGTAGCAGCATTTCTGGTTGCTCTCTCTAGGAGAAAGCCAAAACACGTGGCACACCATGTATTGCTACGTGGTGGAAAGGTGAAACCAGGACTTGACTGATCACAGATGGTCATCTGCCCTTCTAAAAGGATCAGTCACCCACAAGGGGCTTTGCAGTGGTTTTATTTAGCCCAGAGGACATGCATATCTCTCACCGTGTGATGTTTAAAGTAAAATCAGCATCCATAAAATTGTGCTCTGTGCAAAAGTAGAGAAAAAAGTACTGACGGCTGGACACTTCTCCAGCTCCACCAGGTCTTCAGGCCTTCAAGTGGCAGTACATCATGCACTGGTCTCCACTGATCCAAATTTAAATTCTGTTGACCTTTTCCCCCTTGCTCATTTCAATTATGGGACTCCAGTGTTCATTTTAAGGAGGTGTTTGAGTGAAGACATGCCAGGCAGGGAACAGGGTGTCCCAAGGGAGGAATTAGGGTGAGGATGGAGGAATGCAGTAGCTTTATTCTTGAAGCAAAGGCTGTGTAGATGGGAAAGGGTGAGAAATGAGGGAAGGGGTATAATCCTGCCACAATTGGAAGGGAAGGATGAGAAATGTGAACTTGATGCAGAAAGTAAGTAGGAGCCAAAAGAGTCAGAAGAAAATTAACATTATCTACTGTGTTTTGGGTGGAGAAGTACGGGGGAGCAGGCAGGAAGAGCAGTGGGGGCTCACATTAGTTTTGTTCTGATGTCTAGGACACATGTGTCTGCTATAGAGCTATTTCTATAACTTAAGGTATGATTCTGAACTTTTATGTATTTGCTCCAGAGTGGGACGAATTGTGTCCTAAAGGGGCCCATTTTCTTCACTGGTTTCCAAATGGGTGTAGACAGCATCTCAGGTATACATGTCTACACTCTATGGTGGGACTCAACTCCAGAGTCAGAGACCTCCCTTTTCATACTTACAGTGTTGGTGTCCTCATGTGAGTCTGATGCCTGAGCTCCTAAATACTCATTGGAGATCTAGGGCAGCTTTCAGCGGCCTGGGCATAGATACCTGCTGCCACCTTAGACACTATGATATAGCCTGTCTGGTCTTCAGCTGCTGCTGTAGTACAGCAGATGTCCTCTGTGGTCTTGTGTCATATCTGTCAGTATCGGGAAAATCCCTTGGAAACGCTCTGGCACTGCAAATGTTTCTAGACCCAGATGTTTAAGCAACTCTACCCTGCCCTTACTCAGCATATTCAACAGGAACCAGAAAACTAATTCCACACAGAAATATCCAGGGCCACTTGAGCTGTATCTTGTGTGGCTTCCAGGTGCCTCTTCAGCTGCCCCTGACCTCCCACGGGTGCTGCGTCACTTCTGCAAGTCCTTTGCTGATATTTCAGGCACCCATGGGTGACTCAAATGGCACTAGATGCCTCTATGCTATCGAAAAAAACAACTGAATTGAGCTCCTGGATGGGATCCCAGACAACTCCACAAGGCAGAGAGGACCACAAGTGGGATTTTTGTGTCTGCTTGGAAGAACTGATTAATGGGATCTGATGTGTCGAGGTCGGGAGACTCAAGACAGCAAGGGACTGTAACTGTTAGTGAGAGCAGAAAGGAACGGAAGTGGTTTGGCAGGAAAACAAGGAGGTCTCTACCCTTGTCCTGTGGTTCCTTCCTCATTTGACTTGTTCCCTGTTTCAAGTACTGGTGCTGGTAGCACTGTGGACCGTGCAGAAAACTGGGCAGTTTGGGCTTACATTTTGTTTTGCAATCACAAGCTCCCTTCCTGCTAGACTAAGAAAAAGTCAAAGGAGGACACAGTGCAGCAAACATCTTCGATGCTTGGACACCTTCCCCACTTACCAAAGAATCATCCTTGCTCTTTAACGGTTCTGTAAAACTCTGGAGAGCTGCACTAAAGTGTAAGTTATAGATGTGATGCTTCGAGACAGGTATGTTATGCAATGGCTATAGTTTGAAGGCTGTGAAATAGAGCCTGCTGGGCAGAAAAGTTGAAATCTCAGGCTTGGAGGACACAGAAATGTGAAGCAGAGATGAGTCTGGGGAATTTTACAGTTCCCATCTCTGACAGCCATTATGCAGAGTCAAAATTCAATTAATATCATACCCTCCGAGGGCTGGAGCACCTTTCCTATGAGGACAGGCTGGGAGAGTTGGGGCTGTTCAGCCTGGAGAAGAGAAGGCTGCGGGGAGACCTTAGTGCGGCCTTGCAGTGCTTAAAGGGGGCCTATGGGAAAGATGGGGACAGGCTTTTTAGCAAGGCCTGTGGTGACAGGTGACAGGGGTGATGGTTTTAAACTAAAGGAGGGGAGCTTTAGGCTGGATATAAGGAAAAAATTTTTTACAATGAGGGTGGTGAAGCGCTGGCACAGGTTGCCCAGAGAGGTGGTGGAGGCCCCATCCCTGGAAACATTCAAGGTGAGGGGCTGTGAGCAACCTGATCTGGTTAAAGATGTCCCTGCTCACTGCAGGGGGTTGGACTAGATGACCTCTAAAGGTCCCTTCCAACCCAAAGCATTCTATGATTCTATGATTCTATGATTCTCTTTGAGAACATGCAGACGAAGATGCCAGCACAGCTTGTGGAACTTGCTGCTGCCAAGGCTTTCTACCTTACTTTTGCACCTACTGATTTCAGGCAAATTGCCCAAAGACATTTAAGGTTGGGGCTGGCAATTGTCTCACCCTACTTCAGGACCTTGATCCATGTGCTTAAATTTGCCCCAGGTACAAGACATCCACGTGGAGCTGGCAGATGTGACCCAGGATCTACAAGGCAACAAAGCTGCCTTTGGGATTGGCAGCTGGGAGACCAGACAGGTCACGTTGGTTGGCACTGGATACCCAACTCTTCGAGGGATTTTCATACTGTAAGGACAGTAGAATGGGAATCTAAGGGCTGGATCCACAGAGACAACGAGGTGTGTGACCTCCGTTAGAATTCAGCCACTCACAGGTCTTTATGGAAGCTTTATCTGACCAACCTTCACTCAGGGAGAAGTGAGTCTGTGCACCTTCGACAAGCGTCTGCTCCAGCTAAAGCTGAGAGGCTCTGTCAGAAAATTATTACGAGCCTGCCCTGAAAGCCCCAGGGATGGCTAGCAGATTAGAAATGCGGTGTGAAAAGGCAACCTCTGCTCTGAATTGCTGTGCGTGGGGCTTGAACATCAGCTTTGAAGAATGAGGATCCTGACATCTCTCTCAAGCATCCCATGAATTTTAAAAAAAGAGAGAAAGTTACAGCTGGAATTTAATAATCCCCCCCCCAGCTAAATTGTTTTCCTTATTCATCTCAGTTTTCCCAGACTTTTCAACGCAGCAACCGAGAGTCATTTTATATTGACCTGTTTCCACCGACAGTACCTTGCTTCCAGTAAAATCACAGCACATTCCCTTTGTTTTCAGACTCATAGACAATCACATTTATCTGTTCACTGCCCTTCAATAGCAGGCGGCTTCTAATGGATTTCTGTATGAGGACCGTGCCCCCTACTCACTAATTGAAATTCAGTGCACAGAGTCACATCAGTGCAGTGCGATGGTGGAGAATATCAATGCACAAAGCCGGGGCAGGGGAATGGGCAGAAGAGAAGTTTTAAATTTTCAAAGCCTCGCAGCAAATGTTACTGGGACTTCCTTGTGTATCAAAGCAGTGTAATACAGCCACGTGCTCCAAACTTTCCTCTGAGGGTCCTAAAATATTCATGAGATGGACGTCTGCCCTCCAGTAGGTTCAAGAGGGAGGCTGGGCTTAGGGGCTTATAAATTGAATGTTAGAAGCTTCACTACTTTTCAACCTACGGTAATGGGAAATGGCCTTCAGCCAGCAGCTGGACTCCACTAGCTCCTGTGCTGGATCTGAGCATCAGAGCCTGGGATGCACAGTTTCACCTTGTGCTTAGAGGCCTGGATTGATGGTCAAGAGAAGTGGGCTTTGTTCCCAGCTATCTCTTCTGGATGACCACAGCCATCTCAGCTCTCCTCTCTGTGCCATGCTTTCCTCATCCGTGAAATAGTTCATTTTCCTTTGAAAAGTCATTTGGGATGCTGCTGAAAAACAGTCACAAGAACAGATGAGCTCATTTTTTTTTTAATAGCGAGACTCAATATAAGAAAGAACATGAAATATTTTTAAGACCCAACAGAAGGTTGGGAAGGGTACACTGGATGGCTGGGATTTAGCTCAGAGGTCAAGGACATGACTCAGTTTCCCAACAGAGGTGCCCGGTGCCATACGTGAGGCCTACAGTATCTCCCAGCCTCCAGCTGCCACTCCAGAAGGGAATAAGTTTCCTGAAGATCTTATGTCTTATCTATTTATGCTGCTTAGATATTTCAGGTAAGCCAGAGCATCTCAGCTGGCTCTAGGCACCTCTGGGTGGCCACTTTGGAGAGCCCTACGTCTCCATTGGCTGTAACAGGGTGTTGGATGTCCACCTCACAGGGAGACACCTGCACATAGAGAAGGATCTGTTGCTTAAACAGAGGTGTCTGTTGTCACTTGAGATGTTCCCATATGGGGCGGGCAGATAGGACAGAAGTCTATGAGAGATTCATACCCTTGGGGAGCAGCAGCTGGAGGCCTGCTGGGAAACTGTGGGGTGAAAAAAATGACACATGATTCTTATGTTTAGTCAATTGAGTCCTGTCCCTGTGTCATTTTATAGAATCATAGAATCATTAAGGTTGGAAAAGACCTCTAAGATCATCTAGCCCAACTGTCAACCCAACACCACCATGCCTACTACACCATGTCCCAAAGTTTTAGGCAGTCAGGGTCTCCCATACACCTGCTCGCCAGCAGGTCGAGGGAGGGGATTCTGCCCCTCTACTCTGCTCTGGGGAGACCTCACCTGGAGCCCTGCGTCCAGCTCTGGAGCCCTCAGCACAAGAAGGATGTGGAGCTGTTGGAGCGGGTCCAGAGGAGGCCACAAAAATGCTCCGAGGGCTGGAGCCCCTCTGCTACGAGGCCAGGCTGAGAGAGTTGGGGCTGTTCAGCCTGGAGAAGAGAAGGCTGCGGGGAGACCTTAGTGCGGCCTTGCAGTGCTTCAAGGGGGCCTAGAGGAAAGATGGGGACAGGCTTTTTAGCAAGGCCTGTGGTGACAGGACAAGGGGTGATGGTTTTAAACTAAAGGAGGGGAGATTTAGGCTGGATATAAGGAAGAAATTTTTTACACTGAGGGTGGTGAAGCACTGGCACAGGTTGGCCAGAGAGGTGGTGGAGGCCCCATCCCTGGAAACATTGCAGGTCAGGTTGGACGGGGCTGTGAGCAACCTGATCTGGTTAAAGATGTCCCTGCTCACTGCAGGGGGGTTGGACTAGATGACCTCTAAAGGTCCCTTCCAACCCAAAGCATTCTATGATTCTATGATTCTATGATTCTATGATTCTTAATACTCTGGTGCCCTAGAATACAGATGCCTATTTTAAAATCTCTAAAACCACAAACTGATCCTGAGGTTTAGGGGCTGCGATTGGCATGGAGTCAAGCCCCTACTCTGCTATGGGCATCCCTTAGGAGACCAGGCCAACCAGATGACCTTAGTGGGTCTTGTCTTGAAAGCTTGATTTTAAGAGATGGGTTCTCCTGGGTCAGGTAGCCCAGGCACTGGCTTCTGTAATCAAACCCTCCAGCCACCAAGCTCCAGTTTAGAGGAAACTAGGTTTCAGCTCTTCTGAACTAGGAAGGGTGAGCTTAGCGAGATCTTCTTGTAGGTTTTGGGGCAAGTTGCTTCATCTCACTGTGCCTCAGAAGGGGATAGCAATACTTCACTCTTTCCACCTCTTGTCTGCTAGGAGATAAAACTCCTTGGTAAGAGGAGCTATCTCTCAGATAGATGATTTGGGCTGCACTTAGCATAGCTTTCTTGCATACCCTGAGGTCAACTCTGCTTGTACACAGAGGACAACCTTGCCGTTACTAAAAAGGAATATTTTTTAACAGCTTTGTTTATTTTTGTCCTGGGAGAAGGGACTGTGTCTTGCAATATTTGCAGACAGCCCTTGCTAAAAGGAGATCTGATCTCAGGCATGATCTCCAACCAGAACTATAATTCCAGTGGTGATAACAATAATAAACATGGCAATAACCATGCCCAAATATAGCACTTGGCACCGTTTTTCTTGTTCAAATATCAGTTCCTGTGACTGTCATTCTTTGCACGCTTCCAAATGCTGGCATTTGGAAATGGCAGTCGCTTCCAACAACGCCTTTTGTCCAGAAGAGATTATTTCCAGTAGACTGCACTGCAAACTGCGATGCTGCACTTCGTCCCTCCAAGGTAGAGACGGGGACAGCATGTGACTCATGCCTCTCATATGATCCTGAAAAGAGAATGCATCGTTGGTGCAGGCTTCAGTTGTGCACATTAATTTCACCTTATGCTTCCCCTTTTGTACAAAAAGAAATCCACTCTCACGATTTCCTCTTTTGGCTTTAGAAGCTCTCCGAAGACCTTCTTTCCCCATTTTTCTTGCAGTCCTTTCCTCAAACTGCTTCTTTGCTCCATCTCTTGTGCCCACCAGGGCAGGAGCCAGCCTCCAAAAAGCCTGGGCATGGGGGAAAAGCATTTCTCGTGAAAGATGTGGCTTGCTCAGTTCCCAGAAGGTGTGGAGACTGCTGGATGTGGGGCTGCGTTACAGCTAGTCGAAGCAAGAACTGTGGGCCCAGAGGCAGGCCGTTGTTTTCTTCCCAAATAAGTCAAAACCAGGCTGAAATATTAGCATTTTCCAGAATAGCTATCCCTCCCCTAGAACATGCCTCTGTAAAGATCTCATTTTGGTATTTCTAATCCAAAGGAAATATTTTCAAATTCCTGAATTTAATAAATTTTCTGGTTTTTGTTTTTGGTGTTTTCTTTTTTTTTTTTTTTTTTTTNGTGTTTTTCCACAAGAATCAACCTGAATCTTTCTAAGCTGTCACCATCTGTGTTCTGGTTTAATTGTATCAGGCTCCTGTCTCCCCCCGGCCGGGCACTGCACTCACTTCTCTCACTGGATGAACATGGGCATGATGGGAATCAAAGTCCAGGGCGTACCGTGGAAAATGTTGTCCATACTGGGAGGTTTCCTCACAGCTGAAAAAAAGGTCCAAGACGCTGGAAAGCACTTTTATGAAGTCCCTGTGTAATGAAAATAGGCAGAGCATGAGATCAGCATGACCCAAGCAAAATGCTTCCTTTCTGCTTAACAAAACAAAACAAAACAAAACAAATGGATTCAAGTGAACTTAAGCAGAAATGAAGTTGTTTGTTTTCATTTTCCCCAAGGGAAAAAAGTAAAACTCTGTGTATGTATGAGCATGCAAATTCATAGGCAAATTATAGAAACCTTCAGTTATACAGAAACTGCATTTTCCATGAACCTAATGCACAGGAATAGGTAGACAATCCTCAAGCCAATGGAGTGATGGGATTGCTCAGGCATGCTTGATTTCATGAGCATTCAAGAGAAATTAATGAAAATTACAGAGAAATTTCTGGAAAGCCTCTTTATCCAGCAAGAAGAAGAGATTCTCAGCTTCACTTGCAACCCAGAAGGCAATAAGGAGAAATAAACCAACAACATCCACAATCTCCTAGATGGACAGGAACGTGGGGGGCTGAGAACAACAGTGGAGAGGGAGAGGAGAGTCTAAGAGAAGAGGTTGAAGGAAGAAAGGATGAACCCAAAGGCAACACTTCTCTCCCTGAATTGGTTCAGATGGAATTTACTGGAGAGAGAAGGAGGGATAGGCGATGCTAAGGATGTTTTCACCTCTTCTTCCCCTCCATGCTATGACTGTCTCATGCTGTCAGCATGCTGAGATCACACAAACCCTGGAGATACACTTGCACAGCCCTCTGACAAATCTGGAAGGCCTTCCTAAAAAGTGCAGCAACAACCCTCTTCAGCTCTACGGTAATCATTCACCAGCACCATCCAACCCTGGTGCCTGAAGTTTCTCACCTGCCCAGATGTGCTCAGCAGCTGCTTGCTGGGAAGGATCCTGTGGGGATTTAGGCCTGGACATGCTGCTGTCACGGGAAGCCTACATCTCAGGCTAGGCCCATAGAGCCCATACCCAAGCCAGACCAAAGACAGGAGCTGCCTTGACCAGACTTGAAGAAGTACCCAGAAGAAGTTGTGCCTGGAAAAGCTCTCCCACAGCCTGGAGTCACCTGCTCTGGGCTGGATGGAGGCGACTCATGTCCTCCTAGGAGTCACAGCCATGAGTTGCCTTTAGTGTTACAACACTGGACTGTCTTGGCCTTGCTGTGAGGCAAAAGGAAAGATCAATACTGGCTGATAAAGTCCAACCCCCCTGCAGTGAGCAGGGACATCTTTAACCAGATCAGGTTGCTCAGAGCCCCGTCCAACCTGACCTGGAATGTTTCCAGGGATGGGGCCTCCACCACCTCTCTGGGCAACCTGTGCCAGTGCTTCACCACCCTCACTGTAAAAAATGTCTTCCTTCTATCCAGCCTAAATCTCCCCTCCTTTAGTTTAAAACCATCACCCCTTGTCCTGTCACCACAGGCCTTGCTAAAAAGCCTGTCCCCATCTTTCCTATAGGCCCCCTTGAAGCACTGCAAGGCCGCACTAAGGTCTCCCCGCAGCCTTCTCTTCTCCAGGCTGAACAGCCCCAACTCTCTCAGCCTGTCCTCGTAGCAGAGGGGCTCCAGCCCTCGGAGCATTTTCATGGCCTCCTCTGGACCCGCTCCAACAGCTCCATGTCCTTCTTGTGCTGAGGGCTCCAGAGCTGGACGCAGGGCTCCAGGTGAGGTCTCACCAGAGCAGAGTAGAGGGGCAGAATCCCCTCCCTCGACCTGCTGGCCACGCTGCTGGGGATGCAGCCCAGGACAGGGTTGGCCTTCTGGGCTGCAAGCGCACACTGCTGGCTCATGTCCAGCTTTTCATCCCCCAGTACCCCCAAGTCCTTCTCCGCAGGGCTGCTCTCAATCCCCTCATCCCCCAGCCTGTATTGATATGGGGGTTGCCCCAACCCAGGTGCAGGACCTTGCACTTGGCCTTGTTGAACCTCTTTCCTCAGTTCTCTCTGGGGTTGCAGCTGAACCTATGCTCTAGAAGGGGAAAGCTCCTCTTCTTTTTTCCCAGGCACAGACGGATCAGGGAAGAGATTTGAAGGCATTCCCTGGCCCCTAACCCAGTGCATTCCCCTTCCCAGGAGGTGAGAAGGCGTTCTGGACTATAAAAACTGCTTTAAAAACAGGAAGTAAAGGGGCAGAGCTTTGCTTTTCCTTCTCTAGTAATCCCACTGCATCCAAGTGGTTCATGTCCTTACTCAAGACAAGGGATCTCCACTGAAAAGCCAGTGCTGACCACACCTGCCCTGTTGGTTGCGCTGACATGGGAAGGCTGTTTCCCTACATGCTGTCCTTGGTGAGGGAGGCTGAGGGATGGTGGGGAGCTGGCTGGAGGCGAGCGCGGACTGGACCTGCCTTCCGAAATCTGCAGAGCTGTGGGATCCAACAGGGCAGCGCTTGAAACCCAGCTCTCCAGCTCCCAGCCTGTGCTTCCTTCCAGCTGTCCGGTGCACCCAGCAAACACTTGAACCTCCTGCAATCCCCAGGAAATGACGTGTGAAACTGGGGGGATAACATTTAGGTGACTTCTCTTCCTTAGATGACAGTGTTTAGGCAGCTAAATTGTGCTCTTGATGTTTACTGTTCAGACGTCACCTCCAGGCTGACCACTGACAGTTCCCCCTCTTAATCCCTGGAAAATATCAGGCACTTGAAAGTGTGATTCATTTGCCCTATTTCGGTTAAATAACCCACGATCTGGACACGGCTGTTTCTCTGCATTGACAATAGAAACAACTAGCTCAGATGCTGATAGAACCATCTGTGTTTGATCTGCTGAGTCCCATCCCTACACCTTAAATCAAGCCGGATGTTTTCCTACGAAGTGGTCCAGCTCAATCAGGAAAGCAGGGCTGAGTCACTAGCAGGCTGATGAGACGGTCACGATGACCCCCCTCAGGCTCCAAACTTTGCATCTGCGAATAATCACTGCCGAGTGACAAAACCACGGTCTTAATGAGATTCAGAGTGGTTTGCTTGTCTCAGATCTCAAAGGCCAGCTGTCGTCGTGCATTACATCCATCCTGATTTGAAGTTAGACTCGGTAGTTGCTGATCTGAGCGATACACACCAACGGCGGCGAGAAGATCTCCTCCTCATTTGTACCTGCCATGTCAGAGAGTAACTGTACATATTTATATGGGGGGGACACCTCAAATTCTAACATTTTTACTTTTTTTTTTGCATGTTTATATGTGGTTATTTTACTCCTGCTGTCAGCTTTCCTACATGGGGACATTCCTTCAAAAAGCCTCTTCTTCTTGTCTTACATGTGCTGTGGGGTGTTTGATGATGCTGACTGTCCCCAGAATCATGAACAGTGCAGGCTCCAGCAAAGGCTGAGGGATTTATCTACCCCTTGCATGATATCCTGTATCTGACAGTTCCTGATGTTACATACTTCAGCATGTGATCAAACGAAAACTTGTCATCTCCTTTTCCCACTTATCCCCTTCTGCCCGCTTTCCCTGGCCACGCCAGATGTGTTCAGGTCCCATGCTCTGCCACAGATGTGACTCTGTGCAAGCAGATCAACCGCATAGCCATTTATTCCCTCAATAAAAATGCAACAATTGAAATTATCCCAGCTCAAAACTTGTTTATCACCACTGCAGGCATGTTTCCAGTTACCACAGGCTGTAATTCCCACTAATTTTGTTGTAATTTTTTTTTTCACAGCAACCTTATGAGATGGGAATGGTTATTCCTCTGCATAAGAAACAAGTGTCAGGAGGAACAAAATCTGACAACTCAAGAGGTATTCAGGTGAATTGCTTCCCTGGATTTGAGCAGGGAGGTCTTCCAGGTGGCTGGAAGTGCTGGATGACTGGTTTGCCGAGGCTCAAAAAAAATCTCTGTTAGAGCAAGATGGGGAGCCGTTACAATGGCAGGAGAGAAAGCAATATTTGAAGAGGCAGAAAAGAGAAACAAGTTTATCTCCTGCTAATTTTATTTTCCAGGCTGCTAAATCACCGCTTTAAATTAAGTTTAACCTTTAGTTTCAGAGGCAATGGAGGAAATACATTTTCCATTGAAAAACAGGCGGTTGCTCTCTGAGACAGACTTCCCCTTTGGGGCTGCCAAATCTCAATGCAGCTCTCAGCACTGTTCTCACTTAACTTCTCCCAGAGCCAAAAAATATCCAAATAACTGGCTGCTTCATGCACCGGCCATTAACTTGGCTAACACCAATTAGAGCAATTTAATTCCAGTGAATTTAAATGAAACCCTCTTGTGGCTGTCAGACAGCTAGTTAAGTCTTCCAGTTTACTGGAAAGAAAGTGGGAAAGGTAAATAAGTCAACCCAAAAGCCCTCTCCAAGCATGGGAGTGCAGCTGTCCTGGTAGTCCTCTGCATTGTGGAGGTGGAGGTCCCACAAGCAGAGGGGACCTTGTTGCCCTTGAGGAACACACCCCAGCAGTGTGTTCCCACCACGCCAACCTTGCCAGTGCCAAGATGTCCCAAGACATGCTTGGATTTCTGTGCTATGCCCAGGAGCTGTCTCCTGAGTGCCTTAGCCAAGCACCAGTGAATTAGCATGGCGAGGAAGGCCTTTTCTCCTCATCATATCAAGGATGGTGAGGGAAGGAGCAATAGATTTACACCTGGTGTAAGGTGGCTCCTTCTGGAGAAGAGAAGGCCAGGCTCTTCCATGGCATTTTAACAGAAATTCTAAATATCTCTTGGGGCACATGACCTTATGAAATCAAATATATCAGCTGCTTCATGCCAGCTGATGGGGCAAGGGTCTGTCTTACAGCAGAAGACTCGGTGTTGGTGGCTCATTGCTTTTGAAGGTACACTATGAAAGGCAGGCAGCTTGGCAGCTTGTTCCTACACTGTGACCGCAGTATCAGGCAGAAACTGGTTGGCTCCCTGATTTCAGGTACACTGGTTGCAGATGTGCTTCTTCACATGCCTTCATCCTAAAAAGGGGATAAGAGGATGACCTTCCTTGGAAGCACTTTGCAACCTGCTGACGAATAGGGCTGTGTATAAGCTAAGCTAAGCTAAGTCTTCTTATCATGGCAATCACCAGTGTTAATACATGTGCGATCATGACGTGAGGTTTTCAGAAAATTGCTTATCAGCATGTGGCATCTCTTTGGTAGATACAAGTGCTAAAAAGCGTTTTTGTTGTATCTGCAAGTTGTGTGGGGAGTGGGAAGATGAATGCAGGAATCCCCCAAAGGCTTATAGGCAAGTGCTAGGGCAAACCCCAGTTAGCCCTCATCTGCTTGATATGAAGAAATAAAACCTCCTGAAAAACAAACTCATAGATGTACATGGACACATCCATATATATATATACGCACACACATATATATATCCACACATCCCCCCACACATAGAATCATAGAATGCTTTGGGTTGGAAGGGACCTTTAGAGGTCATCCAGTCCAACCCCCCTGCAGTGAGCAGGGACATCTTTAACCAGATCAGGTTGCTCAGAGCCCCGTCCAACCTGACCTGCAATGTTTCCAGGCATGGGGCCTCCACCACCTCTCTGGCCAACCTGTGCCAGTGCTTCACCACCCTCACTGTAAAAAATTTCTTCCTTATATCCAGCCTAAATCTCCCCTCCTTTAGTTTAAAACCATCACCCCTTGTCCTGTCACCACAGGCCTTGCTAAAAAGCCTGTCCCCATCTTTCCTCTAGGCCCCCTTGAAGCACTGCAAGGCCGCACTAAGGTCTCCCCGCAGCCTTCTCTTCTCCAGGCTGAACAGCCCCAACTCTCCCAGCCTGTCCTCGTAGCAGAGGTGCTCCAGCCCTCGGAGCATTTTTGTGGCCTCCTCTGGACCCGCTCCAACAGCTCCATGTCCTTCTTGTGCTGAGGGCTCCAGAGCTGGACGCAGGGCTCCAGGTGGGGTCTCACCAGAGCAGAGCAGAGGGGCAGAATCCCCTCCCTCGACCTGCTGGCCACGCTGCTGGGGATGCAGCCCAGGACAGGGTTGGCCTTCTGGGCTGCAAGCGCACACTGCTGGCTCATGTCCAGCTTTTCTTCCACCAGTACCCCCAAGTCCTTCTCCGCAGGGCTGCTCTCAACATATATATGTGTGCATATATATCTGATAGTGTATGGGTAGATATGGTAATATATTTAGGTTTTAATCTAGCTATAAGGTCAGATCCATCTTTTAAGCCCTGGTGCACTACATTTAGCTTCAGTGTACCGGATTCCTAACGAAACTCACATTTTGTGTAAGTGCCTTCTGCGGACTGATGTCTGGTGTGGCTCCGGGCAGCATCCAGCACACACATCTCATTGAGTGCCTTTTTAAGGAAGAGGAGGCACTGCACTGAGACTTAAAATGAGGACGTGCTGCGGAGAAAAATAGGTTCTGCATTTTTCAGCAGATGATGCAACATTGACGTCTTCCTCAGTAGAGGGTGGACGATGAGTACAGGATGGCATGTGTGCGCTCTTAGTGGCCCCGGTGCAGAAAGAGCTATTTTAGGAATAATAAAATGGGGGAGATAAGCTATAACCAACACAAATATGGTGGGAGAACATTCCCAGGCCTTTGGCACTGCTTCAGTGAAAACCCGCGTGCAATTTGGGTTTGGGATCCTTCACAAGGACTGTGATTATCACCACAGCTGAGGAAAACAGGCACTGTTGTCACCAAGGAGCATGGATACATTGTCATTGGTGGTCCAGCTCCTCCAACTCTTCACCTTGAGCTGTGACTGCAGTGGCCAACTCCACCACACCTCGCCCTTGGTTTTGCTTGGTTTGCTGTCTGCTCGGAGGTCACCACCTGCCCCTGGGGCCGAAGCCCTGGCTGGGTTGGGCAAGTTGCTGCACCAATCCAACATCCCTTAGTGAAATGAAGCTGTGAAACGACACAGTGCCATCTGCGACAGATGGGCACAAACATGTGATTGCTCCTAATGCAGGCCCAGCTCCCTGCCAGGGATGCTCTATGGGAGTGTCAGGCTTTGTTTCGGATGTCCCCTTCTGTCCATCCATCTGCTGGTCTAGCAGTGACTGAGTTACCCCAGTTCAGAATAAACCGTGTTGTGCTTTGTCCTCTTGAGAGCCAACATTTGCACCCATAGCACTGTGGTAGAAGTTAAAGCTCCAAGCAGATGGTCTTCAAGGCTAAGGGTAGCTCTGCCTCTTCCCTCAGTTCTGCTCTGATTTAATTTCCTACTGTCTTCTCCAATCCTTCTGACTCATTGATGAGTCCACCTGCAACTGGAGCCACCCTGGCTCACAGTTTCTGAAGCTACCAGGGCTTGGAGAAAAGAAGCAACACTGGGTCTTATTCCCCATGTTCTCCAAATTGCTGTGGGCCCCGGGTAAACCATAAGACCTTAGGGCCAGGGACATGTCCTAATAACCAGGGCAGGGAGTTCTGGGACAGCTTCTCAGCAAGCTCCGGGAGTGGGGAAATTGCCCCCAGCACACACCAGCTTTTAAAAGGATGTTGTATAAACTTAAGGTGGGGATCGGATTATGGGGTGACTGTGGAACGGACCCTGGCAGTCCTTTCTAGCCCCATGTTTCTGGCAACATTGAATTTAGGGGTTTAATTGAGCGAAGGTAGGAGCTGAGCGGGTGTAAATCAGGAAAACGGGTTGTTTTTTGGGAATGCTGGGAATTCAGACTGCAGCCTGAACGGGTTAAATTTGTCCCGCAGGAACTGGATGTCTTCGCTTCTGTTTCCCAGCTGCTTTCATAAAGGGTTTGTTGCTGTCTGAGTCTGCCCCAGCCTGACTGTCTGCAGCAAAGTCAACAACCCTGAGCGGGCTCCGGATGGAGCGTCTCTGCTCAGAGGAGCGACAGGGTCTGCAATACCTGCCCTGGGCAACGCGGGATGAAATCCTCTCCTGCCTTTGCACTCCAGCTCTGGGCTCTGACAAGTAACCTGGAGTGGCTGTCACATAGCTGTGCTAAAGTCCCCCGACAGGGTCAGGCTGCAGTGATAAATTTTTTAATGAATGAGGGCGTTTCGAATGATCTCACAGTGTTTTGTTAATTTTATGCCCCTTCTTGCAGGCTGATAACACAAAAAAAGGGATGAACTGTGCGTTGTTGTGTAATTCTGAATAAAACCGCTGCAAATTTCACAAGATGTACATAACATGATCAGACTCAAGGGGTCCTTTCTAGCAGATGCCTGAAGCCAAAAGCAGATAAAAAATTTTAACAGGGTCTGATTTATGGTCTGGCTTGACAAATATTCATATGGGTGTGAAAAAGCTTCTGAAGATGCGCCATGGAGCATTGCATGCCCTGTCATCTTCCTCACTGCTTGCTCTGTCTCAAAATAGATTTGGTATTTCAAGTGGCTTCAGCTTCAGGCTGATTTTTCTTGCTTTAGTTAAATCTCAGGTTTCAAGCTGAAGACGTTTCACACATGGCAGATTGGCACCTGTTACCTAAGGGTCCAGCAACACTGACCGTGATTGGGTTTGGCCCAAGCTATACGCTGGAATAAATCAGCATGATCGATCGAAAGGATTGTTGCTGGGCAGTTTTACACCAGACCAGTTTTTATTCTCAGCAGGATTAATAACAGGCAATTTTCTAATGGGCCCATAAAATTCTGCCTTGGTGCAATATGAGATCTTTGCCCTTTGCTTCTGCAGTACGTTTGCACGGCTCCAAATGCCAGGGGTGACAGAAGACAATCTCACTTAGTTTTAATTGCCTAATGTGCATCCAGAAACCATGCAGAAGGCTGGATGCAGAGCACAGGCATCTGAGGATGGGGGAAGAGGAGAAGGCAAAGGAAACGTGCGGTGATATTGCAATATGGAAGAAAGTAATGCAAGGACAAACATTTCATGCGCACACAAGGCATCTTTGCTGCCGCAAGTAATGTCCAAAAGGATGTCAATTATTTCTGAGTATTTTCCGGGGTGTTTTTGTTTTGCCTGAAACAATGACTGTTGCACTATTTCATTATGTTTTGAAACAAATATGGGACAAGGCAGCGCTCGCCCTCATGCGCTCATACGCTCCTCTGTTTCTCTAACCGCAGCAATAGTGGCTGAAAATGTTTGCCTAAGAGAAACACGTGAAACTTGGGTAGCAGGTGGAGATAAAAAGCAAAACTCTTGCCTGGCAGCTTGTTTTCCTCCTGTGACTAACACCGTGTCTGTGCACAGACTGTTTTCCTATAGAGCTGGGGCAGTGACTTAAAGCCAGATGTTGTCTTTGCAAGATCCCCTTGTTTGTGTAGGTAAATAATAATGTTGTGAAGGTTTTATCTAGCCTTTTCAGCCCTTGGTCTCAAAGATCTTCACAAAGCAAGGGGAGGCCAGGGTAAGGAACCAGATCCTCATTTTGCAGATGGGAAACAGAAGAATATAGAAGTAAAATGTTTTCTCAAGTTCACCCTGAAGGTCCCCGGCAGCTGATGAAACCTCAGCCTTGCCCCCATGCTCCCTGCTCTGGCTGTGCTGCTGCCAGCAAAGATGTATTTTTTTCAAAGCACCTAAAGGAAGTGAGTTACCCAAATCCCTCTGACCTGACTGAACTCCTGGTGTTTTGAATCTCCCTTCCAGCCTAAATATCTGAGTTCGTTTAGGGGAGAAGGAATGTTGTGCCTCCTCTAGGGAGGCGTGCCTGGAGGAGCACTGTCCCAGGGAAAGACAGACTCATTTGAAAGTTTCATCTTGAAGCCAGTTAGTGGCACACACATTTTACCAGAAACGTCTCATGAAGATTTTCAGATGGACAATTGCCATGAGCTTGTGACGGCTCACGCGGAGTTGTTTTTGGAAACTAATACAAGCAACAAGCCAAGGCAGACTGTTTGCAAGAGGGTCAAGAGTAGGTCACTGGGACACCAGGTACCAGAGCTGGAGCACAAAATGGATCGATGAATGACATCTCAGGACTTGCAGGAGGAGTGTGTGGATACAGCCTCTCTTTTCAGCCACCTCTCTCCACGTCCTACCAGGGAAGACCTAGAGAAAATGGAAAAAAAAAGCTTGTGAGCACACAAACCTTCGCAGAAGAAGCCACTGCCACCTATTTTTGTCTCTGTTTAGTTGTATTACAACATGGCCCGAATTTCCTGAGAAATACGAACTTTGTTCGAGTTTGTTTCCAGGCAGAGTTACCAATCCCCTTTGTGGTTTGGGATAGGAAGTATGTAAAATGGACAAGGTCAAATCTTTTTGGAGCATCCACTGGCTTTGGAAATCTGACTTTCTCAAACGCACCTGTCAGGTGCAGGGAACAAGGAAATCAGAAAGAAAAAGAGAAATAAAGGGCAGAAGTGCAGCCAGCACACGCATTATGCATTTTTCCCTGACGATATTTGCTCCTGTACCTGCTGAATCAGCATTTTTTTCCTGCCAGCGTATAAACAAGAGACTAAAGAGGCTGGTGACATTTTCCAAATAAGCCCATTCCACTCTCTTCTGTTGCTGCTGACCTGGAACTCCTTGGATCAAGTAGAAAGCCTTTGTCGATCTCGCAGCACAAAGCCCAGACAGTCCTGGAGAGCCTAGCTGTTGGTAAAATGCTTTCCAAGCATGCAGAGCTAAGTCCTCTGAGTCCCTCAAGAAGGGAATTCAAGCCAGAATTTCAACAGAAGCCACCATCCTCAGCTGTCATAGCCATGATGGCAGTAAAGATTGTATCTCAATACAAAAGAGAAAAGAACGGGCGAAAGCGAGAAGGGTATTTCTAGGCAAGAGGAGGTCTCAGAGGAAAAGTTGCTTCTAACATCACCCCGAAGTAAAATGTACCAACTTGCAGAACAAAGGCTTCTTGGTCCTCTGCCATCGAGGGCTGAAAACAGCTTGTTTTCTCTGAATTCAGATGGTAAGTAGGCCTGGACCTGCTCAATGCTTGCACATGAAGACACCACAAGCATAACTGAAGAAGTCAGGGGCAGGCATCAGACTCCAGACAATGCTGAGCTGAAAAAACAAAACCCACCCAAACCCAACAACAACATCTTTTCAGCAGCTTTGGGCTGGCAGAGGGGAAACGAGGAGAACTTCGTCGTGCTGACTCATGGGGTACAGAGTGTGCGTCGTTGACTTTGCTCTCTGTTTGCAGGGATTTCCCTTCTATCAGCAAAGGAGCAGCTGAGCCTTAGCAAAAAGGAGAAACAGATATTTTTGTCACATGCTGGTGGTGAAGACAGGCATCACAATGAGCTACTTTCTTCTTGCGCTGAACAAGGAGCTTCAGTCGCAGAGAGAAAACAATGTAATCTGAAAACCACTCTGTTTCATCAGCTGGCAGAGGCTATCAAAGGTCAGGCAGGCTGGGAAATGCTTGGACAGAATTACTTGCAACTCCAAAGTCCCAGATCAGATGTTTCTAGACCATGGTGACCATGAGATGCCAGAGGATGAAAAGGGATGTGGATTTATTATAACCTCTGTATGACATACGGTGTTGCCGTATACCACTACGTTCCCAGAGGTTTTCAAAGTGCATGGCATGGATTCACATGCCTCAGAGCAGAGGGAAAACTCACCAGACCGATGTCACTCATCAGGGACACAAGAAATAATGGGGATCTTTCTATTTCGGGGGTGAGAAAAGTCATCTCAGGAGACAGGCTGGCTGTGTGAGCTCCCCTCTGAGGGCTCCTGAAAAAATTGACTTTCTGCAAAAAATATGAGCAGCCTTGGACACACAAGGAGGGAAGCTGCTCTGCTCTGCAGGGCCTGTCTTGCCCCGCCATGGGGTCAGGGAGCCAAGTGGCCCCCAACGTAGTTTCACTGGCTCCTTTGTAACCCGCAGGATGGGTATGAAGTGGTGCCTGCTCAAGGAGCCTTTCCATAGATATGTCATCAGGACTGTACGTTAGCCAAATCTTCCTGCCTCTGTTTAATTGATAACACATCGTTAGCTGAATCTGTTTCGGCATCTTTATGTTTCTGCAAAACTGGTAACCCTGAACAGGGCTTAGCATTCCCAGGAAGAGGCCAGTTCCCCCTCCCTCCCCAGCTCCTTTTGGAGCGGGGAATATATCCATGTGTGTATAAATTGCAGTTCATGACAGATTTGCAGAGCCGATTCAGCCCGTTGCTCAGGCTCCAGGGCTGATGTGTTTGGTAACCTCTTGAACTTCCTCCGTCACCAAGAGGGCACGTAGGATATATTTGGGTCAGGGGAGCTTTCACATGCTCTGGTCCCTCTGGACTCTGTGAAAGCAGCACTGCGTTCAGTGAGAGCCAATTCGTGGGACACCTCGTCAAGAGGCAGACAGCAGAGAGCACCCAACAGCTGTTTCCAGTGATGGTTTTGAAGAGCTGAGGTCTGAAGAGAAGTGGGCAGACACCTTTTTAGAGTCTGAGAGATAATCACCTGGCTGGAAGTATTGAGCAAAGCAATCTTTTGGAGCAGATCTCAAGAGCAAAGCTCTGTGGCTCAGTAATGATCTCAACTGGTAGCCACATGGGGTCTCCTACTGATGTTCATGGTCCAGCCTAAGCCCCCAAAAGCCATAATGCAGTCAGGTCTTATCCCAGGGGAGAGACTGTGAGAGCCATGATGTCTCAGTCACGGAGGCATGCATAGCTCTGCTCTGACGATCTTGGTGGATGGCTGCCAGATCCATTTCCCTGGAGAGGCCTCGGCCATGCCAAGGGGCAGAGAAGGTTGGTGATGTGTCACCTCCTGGTGTTCATGCTCCTGGGGTCCAGCTGGGGCCCTATGGACATGTGTGCTCGTGCCCCCATCTAGTGGCTGTCCTCAAGCCTGCAACATATCCCCTCCTCTTCCTCAGGTGCCATTCAGCTTCAGTGGGGAGCACTTTGACTCTGCTGTTGATGGTCTTGGGGTGCTGCCTGGGTTGGGACTGTGCCCTTTTGCAACTGGGTTTTGTGGCACATTCCCTTGTGGTAAATTACTTGTGCGCAAAATTCCTGGGGGGCAGAGAATCAAAATCTGATAGTCATGCAGGTGCAACAGGACTGTGTCTCTTACTCCTGTCCAGGTTCCCAACACATGATCTGGCACTGAGGAATGTGTCCTTGCATGGAGCCCATCACCTCAGCTAAAGCTGCAAAGAGGGGGAAGAACATTTTGGTGATGATAAATCAGGTTTTCCCTCACCCTCATGCTTATGGCTTGCTTTTGTGCAAGCAAAATTTGTTTTGCAATGTGATTACAAAAAAAAAAAAAAAAAAGTCCCCCAAAACCACCACCAGCAACACAAAAAGGATGATGGCTTCAGATGTGAGCTGCTTCTCCAGGCACGAGATGAGCTTTCAGGCAGAGATGACATTGTCTGAAGTGAAAGTGGAAGCTGTGTGTAAACATTTGGCCACTCTGGCAAAGGCTGGGAAACCAGATGATGTGGTTTTGGTGCCGCATGTAACTGGAATACCCTAGTGAACCTTAGACACTCCAACAGTCTGCCTTTTACACAAACATGCGTTACTCATCAACCCCAACGGTGATATAAAAGGCTCTCTATTTTCTGTAGGTATTTTTACAGCCCCTGTTACAGCATTATCTCGACTCTTTACAACCTTTATTGCATCTCCCCCACAATTCCTCAGGCAAGACATCAGAGTTATTCCCGTTCAACCACTGGGAAAATTGAAGTGCACAGAGAGACCCAAAGATCCCAGGGGAAATAACCAGCAAAGAAAGTAGGGAACTGAACTTATCTCTCTGCTTGACTCTGAGCTGCCTTATCTTAGGTAAATCCTAAACAAAAACCACAGTATCTCTTGAATTCAACAAGACACAAATGTCACCACAGGACTCCAAGAAGCATCCCCAGCACCGCTCAAATGCTTCCTTGAAGTTGAAGGTGACTGTGAGAGAAAAGCATCGCGACTGGTGCTCAGTGGGTTAAGCAGCACCACTCACGTGGCACTTTGAAGATGCCCATTGCACTGGTTGGAAATCACCTCCCCAAAGGATGGTGGCAGCCACCGGGAAGAAAGAGCAGAAAGTCCCCTCTGAGCATTACCCGAAGTGAGTTGCTCCAGGCAGGTTTCCTCAAGCAGTTACAGAAATGGCTTCTCGTAGTGACCTAAACCCACTGGAGAAATACGTAAATGAAAGTGAAAACATTAGTTTGCTCTCTGCCCTTTTCTCCTTTGCTTACCACCCCAATCTGGCTGAGCTGGACCTCCCATGCTATAGCAAGAGCAACTTCCTAAATATCTTAATACTGCTTAGTGAATAGATGTCCTTCAGGTACATGCCTAGGGCTTTCTGGTTGCTTTTACATAGCATGCCTTGGCTACTCTTGCAGGCATAAAATGATTTTCGACAGGAAAAACATTATCTTTCTGCTATAGGCCTGCTTGTGTTAGTAAGCGTAATCCTTTGTGAAGACGGCTTGTCAGGATACTCTGATTTGAGACTGAGAGCTTTGTCAGTCAAATATGGTGGTAAGACCAAGGCTCATGAGCTGAAGATAGGGTTCATGTTACCCTTTAATTTTGGTCTAACAGCTGAGGGTAAAGGAAGCTATCAAAGATTGGTGATCACCTATGTTTCTCCAAAGCATTGCTTTTAGCTCCTTGGTGTATTCTTTCAGGATGGTTTGAGGAAATCTGCTGGGCTCTCCAGGGATTTCACCAACAGCTCCTTTGATTTCTCTGTGTAGAGGTTGGTGGACTTTCGCATCGAGATTGCTCCATGCAATGCCTAGCACACATCACAACATAGTACTACAGAAACAGTCATGCTATGGAGAACCAAAAGGCTGTCTGAGAACCCTGTCCTTTCTCCATTGATATCAGGGCTAGAGTACCAGTGAGCACTCACTCCCTATTCATGTCTTTCAGGCCACTCACGGTCTTCTAGAGGACTCCCTTACTCCACTTGCAAGATCTCATTTCTAGATGAAATGCTTAATTTCTTGTCATGCAGGGTCAGACCCATACCTCAGTCCTCCTTATTGTTCTTCTCTGTAGCTCTTCCAGTTCTGCTTGGTTTTTTTTGAGAACAAGAACTATGCTTCATATTCAAGATGTGGAGAATGGCCTGGATGTCTATGGTACTCTAGCCTTCCTTTTACTTCACAAACGCAGTCAGCATGGATCAGATTTCTGTTATCTGGCTCAGGCATATGGAAGTTGGATCTCAAAACCTGAGTCTCCCTTTACAATCATTAAGAAAAAGCAGTCCTCTCTGGAGGTGATTCATCTCAGGTCTAGTTAGAGGTTCGAGATAGGAAAGATGAATCACTCTCTGGAACAGTGTATTTTCTTTCTGAGATTGTCAACCTCAACTTAGAAGAGGTTGAGACATTCTAGTCATAGGTGCTTTTTGCTGTGAAATTATATCTTGCTGAAGAAAGTCTACCTGAACTGTATTTTTCCTTTCTTTCTGACCCCTTTGATTTCCAGCAGGGGAGGATGGGTCCCTGATCTTCTCCATCATTCTACAACCCTCCTTCAACCCAATGACAAACCTTTCATCTCAGCTCTTGCTGGCAGACTCCATATTTCAGCAGTTTCAGAGCTAGATTTTCCTCCCAGATCAGCTCTTCTTCCTCTTTTTGTCATTCCTTCTTTCCCAGGATTGCCCACAGATCTGCCCTTCCTTCCTGTTCTTCAAATGTCCTTCACCACCCACCTTGTGTTCTCTCCAGGCTCTTACATGGGGAAAGGGGGAGATGGGTAGTTTCTGGTATACACCCTTCTCAAGTCTTTTTCTCCTAGAAAGAGCAACAGCACTGGATAAAGCCTCCCGGAGTTAAATCATCCAGTAAACATCTTTCTGGGGGCATGGTGGGGAGCGGGATGACCCTGTGAATCTGTTTCATTGTCCTCTTAACTGAAGGTCACCGACTGGGGAGCCGTCTTGGCAAAACCTGTCCCTTTCAAAGACTAATAAACAAACCCTCTTGGATGCAGGCTGGTTTACACTTGGGCCGGAAGAGAGAAGAAGAAAGACTGCTTTCCAAGCCCTGCAGCGATCCCAGATTTGATAAAACCACACTTTTCCTTTCCTCTCCTTCCCTCACCTCCCAGGGGTACGACTCAAGTATTTATGAATGCAAATGCTTCTTGGGTCAAAAGCAGGTCAGAAAATACTGTGCAGGCAGGATAACACATCCTCTGTTCCACCAGGGCACGTACTGCAACACAGAAAAATGCTGCCCGTGCCCCTTAAGTGCTCTGTTCTTACCCTCCCTCCTCCTCTGACTTGAGCCCTGTCCTGCCCCGTGGAGAGTTTGGCTTTCTGAAGTCACAAAGACTGAAACAGTCAATATCAGACGGATCTGCTGAGCAGCCCTGGGTCTGCGTTTCTAAAAATGGACAGGGTTATATAATTTTTTCGGGAGGGGAAGTAAAGGATGGAAAAAACACCATCAAAAGCTAAGGCTGGCCTCATAGGCCGCGGCTCGTGGCAAAGGCAGAGAGGTTTCTCAGGAAATACACAAACTTGAGCCCTCTGTGATAACTTGCACTTGGTGCCAATGGCTTTTGGAAGAGAAAACATGATCCTCGGCTTCCCAAGGCACAGTGCCTCATGCAGACTGTGGGCCAGGCTGGGACCTGGCTTTGGCTCCTTGTTCACCTGCCTAAAAGCCTCTTGAAATTACTGGGGACCCTTTTGACCCTTATTCCCTGCCTTTGTCAACTGAGGGTAGAGGACGAAGGACTGTTGCTTTTTGGCAGGGAGCAGCCTGAGCCTCCCATTTTTGTCTCTCTTGGTTGCTGCAGCAGTCCCGGTGATTAAACGAGGTCCCTTTGCTGTGTGAATGGTGCTGTGGGCTCTAGAAGACACGCTCGCTCGGCTTTTGTTGAAGTGTGAACCCAGAGAAAGTCCTCCAGGTCCATGCCAGCATCCCTGCCTTCATAGCACAGCCCAAGCGCATCCCTGCATCATTTCATGTTTCTGCCTGCCTGGGGGATGACGGTATCTTATTAACTAATTGGTCCTCATGACAGTCCTGTGCTTCATCTGTTCCAGGTCAGGGGCAGGGAAAAGCCGATTTCCATCATCGCCTGGGGAGTCAATGGCAAACAGGGAGCGCGGATCCACCCTCCTCAGCTGGCAGGCATCCAGCCCTCTCCTGCCTGTCCGTGGTGCCTTCAGAGACCCCCTGATGCTCGCAACAAGGTCGTTTAGGATTGCTGGTTGTGCTCAGCCCTCTGCACAGATTCTCCAGGAAATACGAGCAGGCTCCGAGCACGATCATTGTATATTTATACATTAGTTATTCTTTTAACCTTGGTCACCAGCAGCCTCCTGATCTGTAAGCACCAATCCTATTTATATGCTGGCTGTCATGCTAAGCGGTGTTGTACTGACCCAGCTGCCCTCCTTACTGGAGATAATGATTAGATAATCTAACTTATCATCTTGCTTCCTGCTTTTAAGACTCAGAAACGTATTTGAACACTGGCAGCTGGAAGGGCAGGGTTAGTTGTCACCCTCACCGATGCTTTAAGAACCAGTTTGTAGGTAACCTAAGAAATCCAAATCCAGTTTGTAGGTAACCCAAGAAATCAAAATCCTTCCTTCCCTGTTTGTTTTCTGCTGAGCAATAGCTGACGTGGGTCACGCTGCGTTGTGAACAGAGGAGGCCACACGCAGTGGAGAAGAAAGATGACTCCTGAGATTGTAAAGTCACCTCTGGACCAAATTCAACTCTTGATGTCAGTGGAAAAGCATTTCCAGCCTGGACTGCACATGACACTGCCCTGCACTAAAGTGACCCATGTGTAAATGAGCCTGGAATTGCACTGGTTGCTTAGAAAAAGGTGATATGGAAATAATACTGAAAACTTCATGGAACTGTTTGAAATCATCCTCTTCAGAGGTGAGGCTAGCAGGGGAAAGCTGTCTTCCATAACAAGTCACTTTTGCTTCTTTCATGGTTCTCCTTCCTTCCCCAGCAAAACATTGACCCTTCTTTGAAGAGCAGCTCATCCTGTGCATGGAGAAGGAAGATGTTTTGGGGGAGAAGAATCTGAAGACCTAGTCCTGGTGTGTGAGGAGGCCAAATTACAGTTCCCCAAACGTCAATCATCTATCAGCTTCCAACACTTTACCATCACAACCTGAAAGTTCACTTATCTGGTGGAAAACATAAGAAAGTAATCCGTACCTAGTTGCACGGGCACAGATTAGCTTTACTTATAGCACTCGTGGTCTCTATAAAGGAAAAGATAGCCAAATGCAATTCAGTGGATGTATTTCTATTAAAACTCACGCGCCTGCAACTGTCTGGTTTAGAACACGCAGAGGCTGAATGTAATTCCACTCCAAATGAGGTCATTTGAAATGGTACAACAAACATTACTAATGCTGCTGTATCATGCTGGGCTGTCAGATAGATCCCAGGGCTTTAATGCAATGCTAGATATATATATTTCTACAGTTGCCCATACTTCTTTAATTAGGAGATGCAAATGCTAGGCAGAGACAAAGCAGAAAGTGCCAACAAAGGCAGATCATGCTTCCATTCACATCGAGGCGTTCACTGCTGACAAGATACAGCTGCATCAGCTGTTTCTTTCGGGGTTGTGTTTGGCTCTGTTAAATCCTATTGATTAACAGTAAATTGTCTAGAGTGATGTCATTTTCCAGGGGAGGCAGAGGGGTAAGGTTGGAGGGTTGGGGCTATACCTACGCTGCTGGCTCTGTGGGTCACTGTACTCAAGACATGGACTGGGAAACCTCATGATCTCAGACAGAGGTTTGGAAAAGCTGCCTGGCATGGGACAACATGGAGGTGGCTGTCCCTGCTTGCTCTGGGTCACAAATTCCCGCAGCTGAGGGGAGACGAGGGCGTGAGGGAGGTGAACTTAATGTCCTTTCCAAAGCACGGCGTGGATGTGCGGGGCTACAACAAGAAGTCTGGATGAAACATGCTTCAGAGCAGCTGACCCTGATCTCCCTATCTTCTCTTGGCTGGGTGTGCGCAGTCATCTGCAGCATGTAGTGGTGGGAAATGTCCAAGATTTGGATGGAGAGCGATTCATATTTTCGCTGCTTGCTGTGAAAATAGGGAAGAAAGGAAGAACTGAACTTCAACACCTTGGCAGGACATCCAGACACGCCTACCTGCGGGCAGGCTCGACCGTCATCCTGATGTTGAGCGTCTCTGAGCCTGAAAACGATTGGGAGCCACCATAGCTCTCCTGGCAAAATCCCTGGTGCAGACACAATTAGGCTATAGCAGTGCTTGTGTTGGCCTAGTTTATATCCTTGTAAAGAGGCGGCAGAATTACCTCAGCAGCTAAAAAGCCTTTGTCAGCGTACGCTGCCTCTACAGGTCTGCGTTTCCTGGGTGGGTGGGAGGTGAGGGTGGGGTAGTGGGTGGGCAGCAGCCCTCGCTCCTGCACCTCCACTGCAGAGTGGCCATCTGGGTTCCTCTCTGCAGCTCCTCGCGTGGCTGAGGCCATCACACATCGTGTCCCTGTCCACAGCAGGTTGTGTCTGTCCCAGTCGGTACTGGGAGACATCACTCTCCCAGCAATGGCAGTGTCCTCTGGTGTAAACAGATCTTGCAGGCGCAGTGCCCAGAGGTGCAACAAGTGGCTTGATGGACAAGATGGAGTTTGATGTAAGACAACCTGATCAACTTTTAGGACATTGCCAGTACTCCCATTTACCGTAGCTTTCCCCAGAAAACTGGCCTCATGCCATTAGGAGCAGAGTGGCCGAGGAGCAGCGTCCAAGGGCAGGGACTGACTGCAAGACTGTGCACACACTTCAGACTGTGGAAGTACAATATAGGGGAAAAAAAACATGGAAGCAACCTGAAAGGTCAGCTGACTGTAGTTTCATCCTGAACAAAAAATAAAACCATTGGCTATCAGAATCCTCATTTGGCTCTGAAGTAGGATCTGGAGTGAGACCTTCACTACTAAAAATATCATCCCTCCATCCCTTGGCTAACCTATCTCACGGTTGTAGGATGTTCATGTTCCTCTGTATAGCACAGTTTGAAAAGGAAAGACTAAATAGTCACGATTGTACTTTCTCAGGAACATGTCTTGGTGGCAGTTAAAATAAGTGTTGCTGATTAGCTACAGAAGTGCTTCTTCTACCAAAACCAGAGTGCAAATTGTGGCTGCAAGAGAACGATGTTTTAACCAGAAGCCTAGTGTAGACAAGCCCTTGGTGGGGAGGCTTAAACTAGGATTCAACCCTGGTTGAATTTCCAGCCAGCCTGAGATTTTTCACACCTTTATTTTTCTTGTCAAAAGTATAAACCCTGAAGTTAATAAGCTCGCTTCTCCAACCTCTGAGAACTTGGCGTTATTATCCCGAAATAGTCAGATTCTGAAGTGTTCATTTGTACTAAATCCCCAGTGAATTTTACTTTGAATTAATAGTGTTGGGATAACATTTGGTACCCAAGAGAAGATTAGGAGAAGAGACATCCCTCTGCCAAATTTAAAGTTTATCAGAATTGCTAAGATACAGATTTAGAACAGAATGAAACTTTTTGGAAGATTCTGTTGTATTTGGCTTTGGCAAACCATGCTGTTTTGAGCTGCCTCCTATTCCCCAAAGAATCCTGAAAGTAAAAGAGAAAATTGTTTCCGAAGAAAAATAATTATAGCTTGCATAACACTGTCTTGCATTCAGTTACAAAGTCAAAGAAACCAATCAGGGCATCTGGCTTGTACAAACAACATCTTAAATTGCAGGGAGGAAGCTTTCATGATACCCCAAGTTTCACAAAATATCCGGCTTCATTTTGTTCTACGTTTGAAAGTTCAAAAGATTCACAAAACCTAAACAATCCTCATACTTTTCCCCACTCCCTCTTGCCAAAGACCTGCCCTGAAAGTGAATTCTGAAAGTTTTGGGTAGAGAAAATACAGGTAAAACCATCACATTTTCATCCTTGCATCTGTCTGTGCTTGCTCCAAAGTCTTTAATTTAAAGTAAATGATGGTGCACTTTTTCTGCACTTGTTTCTTTCCTCTCTTTATTTAGCTCTTTTTTTTCAGGCTGCACATGCTTTTTGGGGCATGGGTGTCCGTGCTTCAAGCTTTTTTTTTCTGAATAGCATCTAGGGAGTTGGGGATCTCCAATTCTCTTGGTGCAACTGCAATATGCTTGATAAAAAAAAAAAAAAGAAAAAGAATTCAGCAGTAGTTAGTTCTTTACGGCAGGACACTATGATACAGCCCATCCTAAATAACTCTGTCTAAACATGTTTTGGGAATAGGGCCTAATATAATTCTGGGAAATTTTCTTTCCCAAAGCGAAGGCTTGCAGAGCAAGGCCCTCCTACCCTAAAGCGTATCTGCCAACACCCTGGGATGATGCGCTGCAGTGGCAGTTGTTGAAAAGGCAGAATAGACTTGCAGTAGTGCCAGCAAATTCCGTCCCGTTGGGAAGGAGGGGTGGCAGTCTTGCAAAGAGCCGGATCCAGATAAGCAGAAGGACTGCTTTTCATTAGCCGGCGCCCAGGGACTGGCGCACTCTTACACTACCGCTTGCACATATGAATACCCAGCTGCCTGCAAAGATTTTTCTAATGACGGAGATTGCTGAAGATTGCCTGAAGTTTTGCGGTCAGACTGGCCAGGACCCCAGGGCAGTGTGTGCGGTTAGAGGTGAAATTCATGGCAGGCCCTTCTTCAGCCCAAGGTATGGTGTGATGTGACAACTGATCTGATGGCAGTTTCCCCAGTTTTCCACAATCCGGGATATCCGGAGGACCTGCCTTTTCCTCATTGCCTGTTTAGAAACCAAGTCACCTTTTCCAAATAACTGAACGTCCCTGGGTAAACAGTAGCTTCACCTCTCCAGACTTCATCCCTGCTTATTTTCAAGCAGGAAGATATCAAGATATTTTCTCAGGTGCTGCCATTTCAAGGAAGAAGAAATGCTGGGTTCTTGCCTAGTCATGTTGGAATCCTTTAATGCAACCAACCATAAAGATAACCTAATCTGTTTTAAAAACAGCTTCTATTTTTGCAGTGGTGATGAACCCACCTATTGTGTGCACAGGACAAGCACTGAATGATCTGCAAATCCCAGGGCCATTTGCAAGGCAGAAGAAATTTCCATTTGTCTGTCTTACTTCCTTCTGTGAGTATCAGAGACCATAGGGCTCAAGACCAAGCTATTCCTTCCATCTTGGGAAGCCAACATAGGGATCAGATTCATCTTACTGATACAGATACCCAGCGTAGGTGTACGGACGGAGGTGTCGCCATGTGATTTGGGAGCCCAATGGAGATTTAGTTAAAATAGCTAACAGAATCTAGGTAGGGATCCAGCTAGTCATATGTAGGTACCTGATATAGAGTGAGCTATGTCACTCTCCAGACTACCAACCATGTTGACTAGATGTTTGATTCAGTTTTCTAAATAGAGATGTGTAGCCAATAAATCGTGTGCTAGAACTCTTGGCTTCGTTGGCTGTGGAGGGAACCTAACCCTGGTGGGTTTTATGCAGAAGACATCTATGGGTTTGATGAGCTCCATCACAGTGAGAAGGGTGACAGTCTCTACAGAGCAAGCAGTCTCTACTGCATTACTTTGACAAATGTACAGAAGGACAGACAGACAGACAGATGCTTGTCCCGGTCTTCAGATTATGCTAGCAAGAGGTTCATCTTCATTCTGAGTCATTCCCTGCCAGCCCAATGTTTCTATGTGTTACTTAGATAACAAGCTATGAATATCTCCAGTTTTCTCACCTGTTCCCTCTTCCTCCAAATCCAACACAAAAATGGGTTTTGAACATCCCCAGGGAATATTTTCATGAAATTAAGTGAGTTTGAGCAGGGAACTCTTCACTGCCAGTGTTGTCATTTTCAGACAGTTTTATGAATTCTTGTGGTTTGTGTTTATTTCCAGAGGAAGATGTTAGGACACTGACCTGTTCCAACATGAGTAAGGCCCAGGTCCTGAAGACAGAGGTGACACAACGTGCAGTACCCTTTATGATTTGCCCTGAAGCCCTGGTCACCACCAACACACCTTTGCTGCCTGCTGGGACATGGGGCTTCCATGTGTCCAGGCAGCTTTGGGGTGACACCAAGAACATGAGACCATGGCCTGGACAACTGGAGGACCAGGGCTGTTGAGCACACAGCCCATCCCTACAACATCAACACAGCCAGGGATCCTTTCCAGACCTTCTCATGACCATCTTAAATGACCCACAGTCCTTTCCAGCTGGAGGGAGCTTTGTGGACACAAGCTGGATGGTTGGTGAAACCCAAAAGGGAGAATGACTGCTTGGAAGGAAACACCTTGCTGGCCCACCAGCCACATTTTTGGCTTTTGTATTTACAAGCTGTGTTAAAACTGAAGGCAAGCCAGCAGCGTGAACCCTACAGAAAACCCTCCTAACAGGGAGTGTATTGGTGAAGACCACCTAAGGGCAGGAGAAAGCCTCAGCTACAGCCAGGAGTGCCAATAAGGGATAATGTGGGACAAGCCCTTGTCAATCATTTTCCATCAACCTTTTCTGCATTGCAAGCATTTTACACTGAAGGTTTCCTTAATTGCAGCGTACTCTGTGTTCGGAGCTGAACGCGGTAATTTATTTTGCTTTGGGGCCATGGCTCAGCTTGAGAATAAATTGCCTTTAGGTAGACACAGAAAGGGAGCAGGGTACATCGTGTCCTCCTGAGTTAGCCCTCGGCTTCCAGGTCAGACTCAGGCAAGAACAATAAACAAGACCAAGGCCCGGTGCCCCTCCTGCCTGAATTCCCATGGCACGTGATGCTCTCACGTGGCTCCCACCTGAGACTGGAGAGCTTGGGAGTGAGTTACAATAGCTTTAGTCAGTGCCTCCCTCCTGCCCTGTGCTGTTTGATCTTATCTGACTGCAAGAATGATGACGGAAAATTTTTTCTTGTGGAGGGGAACACATCAGAGATGCTATGAGGTGTGTTCCTGGTGCTTCCCCCCCTCCGCGGTGGGTGGAATGATTTAAAAACACAAGCGCTTTCCCTCTTTTACCTGACTCCTCTCTTCACGAGGATCCTAAACCTCACTGGAGGGGATCAAAAAGTCTCTGAGCTGGAAATGCCTGGGTGTCTTGCAGACTCACGGCTCCTTCAAAATTGTCTCCGTGCTTGGGCCCTGGCCCTACTCATCTGTCAACAGGGCAAAACACGTCTGCCAGCTTTTCCCACGAGCGCAGTGAAGCTCGCTTCCCTCTGCCTGGTCCCAACTTGTTTCAGGTCAGATTAAAAGCTACATAAGCCTGATCCTGCCTGTTTAATGCATAGATGTGGGTTGATTACCAGGGAGCAATCACTTTGCCTCTGCTTTCTTGGCAGGGGATAAGGAAAGAGAGGGTGGAATACACTGGAGAGGGGCAATCAGCTCTGCAAGCATCTCTCCATCCACAAATTAGGAGCATCTCAGATAGGCAGGGTGAATCAGAGACTAGGGCAATTAATGTCATAGGAAATCTAACATTTTCCTGCACTTTGTGAGGTCAGTGACACTGACACATTCATGGGAACTACCTCATTTTTGAAGCATGCCAAAATCCCAGATTTTGCCAGCTTCATGCCCAGTTCCTGGCTGTCGGGATGCTGGACAGCAGAGGTGAGTCCTTCCACCCCAACAGCTTTGGGATGCTGCAGGCAGTTTAAACTGAACTTGGCAGTGGGGTAAAGGCTGCAAAAGTATTCATTACAAGGAGTTTAATGAAAATAGGTAGCCAGCATGAAGACAGAGAACACAATAATGTCCCCGTTGAGGGAAGGACTGTGCCATGAACTCAGTTCTCACAAGGCATTAAAGAATTTAAATCAAAACCTGAGGTAGACGAAAAGCCCCACTGGAGCTCACAGACACTCAAAGTCCCACAAGCTTCAAATCAGCAAATCCAGGCAGGTTCTGTCATCCAGAAACAGCTTGTTTAGCCCTGATTAGAATAAAATGGATTTAGAAATAATAAATAAACTTTCCCTCCCACCCCACCCAGCTTAGGATCTGCTAGAGGCTGAGACGGTTTTACATTTTCATAGATGCCTTTCACAATAACCTACAGGCTTTGGGCTGCAGATGCTCAGTCTTGCGGAAACGTTGCTGGTGCATTTGTGATGATAAACACGGTATTATTAAAATGGCTTTCTGTGATTTGCCTACCCATAAATAATAAGAAGGTGTTGTGCTTACACAATGATTCATTTTTAGACCACTTCAAGGAAATAATATTCAAAATTATGGCTTCTGCCAGTGTGGGGAAATGAAGTCTCTCTGTTCTTTTGGAGAGAATGCATGAAAACGTGCTAGTAGCAGGTCTGGAAGAGTATGCTGAAGGAATTTATGGACTCCTGAAGATGAAGCAAGCTCATACTCCAGAGGAGCTTTTAGCCCATATAAACTAAAAAGATCTGCGGGACTTCACCAATTGCATGGGAAAGGAGAGGAAGCAAAACAGCTCAGGGACCACGGCAGGAGAAAGGATGGTCTTCCAGATTGGGACACTGAAGCTGTAGTCTAGTAAAGTCCTTTAACAGGCAATTATGCAAGGAATCCCTGGAATTTAACGAAGAGCCTCAGCTCTCCCATTGAACAGGAGAGAGTAAAACAACTCTTGGAGAAGACCCGTGATCTCAGGGCTTTATATGTGCAACTGTGAGTCCCCATGTTACATCAGGTGGTGTGAAAGGGGATTATGGCTCCCTTAGTAAATGTCTGGTAAATAAAGTCTTTGGAGAAGTGAGCAATGGTTCCAGTCTGCTCTGCCAGCCCTGGCATTTATTTCATTCTTTCCACCCCTGCTTATTCATCTCCTTTGTCCACCTAGTCCCCTTGCAGATGAGGCTACTGTGAGAAGTGGCCAGCACAACCACCAGACCTCTCCTCTGGGCTTGCATGTCAGGAAGGGGACATTGCTGAGGATGTAGCTCCATCTACTGCCATAAAGAGAAATGCCAGTCCTCTACTAGCACCTGTCTTGAGCACTTTTGCTGATGCATTAAACAAATTGAACTCAGCATAGAAAGGACTCGCTCACCGTTTTTTCTCTAAAAAAAAAAGGAAAAAGAACGAAAATAATGAGGAGTCAGTTATCATTTCTGGACATTCAAAATTCCAGTGAAAAACTTCTAGGAAAGTAGAAAATAACAATACACAAACTTTTTTCCCACTAATTTTATCTAGTCAGGCTGCTCATTTAAATAGCATGTGAGAAGGAAAGAACAAAGCAGCCTAAGATAGAGAACAGATTGTGCATAAGGTGCTACATAAAAACTTCATTGCTCTACAGGCAACACAGAGACTGTTATCAATGTATATGATGCTGACTGGATTGTGAGTTGTCCAGAGTTGCTGTCCAGTTGTTGTGAGATGGTGTCCAGATCCCCAATTCACCCTAGAAAAGTAATTTTACTTGCTATAAATATCCAAAAATTGAAAAAAGTTTAGGAAAATGTGGCCCAAAACACTGTAGCTTAACCTTGCAGAAGAAATGTAAGATACATGTTTTGGTCATGGTCAGTGGTGTGGGTTAGTTTTCAGTGGGTTAGTTTTCACCTGGGTCCTGTCACTGAAAAGTTAAAGACTTAGTGTAAAATACTCGTTTTGGTTCCCCTTGTAGCCAATATGTAAAAGATGACAATTCCAGAGGGTAATTTGTCCTCCTTCTCTTGGGATGCCTGGCTCAGAGTTTCATGGCTGTCCCTCTCTCTGAAGAGACACAGTGGGTGGAAGCAGGAGCAGGAGACCTCCAGAGATGGAAAGAAGAATTTTTCTTTTCAACTGTGGTAGTATAAACAACTCACACAGGACGGTGCCATTGGAAAGGCAGTACGGGCTGGGTCTCTTCCCCTTAAACACACAGTCTTTTGGACCTGAGTACTAGGAAAGAGCTCTTGGCTGAGCCAAGTAGAGCTATGTGGGTCTGGAGAAGGGCAAAAGCCATAGACTGTAGGTCATGAGCAATGGGCTAGTGCTGGTGGGCAGAGCATGCTGGGTATAGATTGTCACAGCATTAATCTTGCCAAGAAAGCCAGCTGCATCTCTAAAGGCCCCAAATCCCCTGTGACATGTCCCTGGTACCATGATGCTGCCCCACATCTTGGTGCAAGTTCTCCACCACTTGAAGTCCTCCAGAAAAGGACCAGCAGACATGGGTCGATTGCAGGACTTGCAGGGTGAAGTTCTTTGGCCTTGGTTTTGTTTGTTGTTTGGGTTTTTTTTTCTTTTTTTCAGATCTGAAAATCATTCTAACCTTTATCAAGGACTAATTAATATCAGTGATGTTACTGATGATGCAAAGCCAGTGAGAGTATAAGAGTTTCTCACAGTCCAGGATGAAAATCTTGCTCAAGGATATAACCCAGGGGATTTTGCTTCTAACACTAAACCAGGTTCTTGGCTGGTTTAAAACAACTGGCTGATGTTTGTTTGCCTGACCCCTCATTTCTCAGCTCTTTTTTGCACTAGAAAAGGTGTTGCTATACCCCAATAGTGGTTTCACACCATACCAGGAGCAACTCCCAGCAGATGCAAGGCAAGCTTTCAAAAAGGGTTATGCAGGGGTAGGACAAGGAGTATATGATCAGGATGTCATTGTAAGAAGTTCTTCTTCTGAAAGTAAAAGGCACCTAGAAAATATTAAAAACCTGCTGGAAATCTAAGCCTTTATCCCGCATCCTCTAAAATACGTGGAAAAAGGTGACCACAGATTTCAGCATCACTGGGACTCCTGAGGGACACATGTTATGGTCCCATTTGGATTCAGCAGTGGTCACTGGTAATACTTGTATTGATTACAACAAAAGCAGAAGCCAGCCTAATTTTGCAGAATCCAGGGACAGTGCATTGGTCACCAGAGACAATGGCAGCCTTTCTATTGACTTCACTGGGCTCAGGGTACGGCTATGAAAGCTGGTCTTGTATTGCACAGAAAGGGAAGGGCTTTGGGACTGCATAGCTCCAGGGATTAGTAATAAACAAAGAGCCTTTAACTTCTAGGTCAATGCTCCGAATCCCTGCCAAGCTTCTGGCGAGTGAATGCTACTACCATTTGTACAGAGGCAGCTGATGAATGAGTTTGACAGTTCTCGGCGTGGTCCTGGACAGAAAATGTCCATCTCATTGCAGAGTCAGTCTTCTGTGCCTTCCTTTAAGAATCAAGGGGACTTGTGAGACAGATGATTTTGCTGCTGGCAGTGTTCCCAGATGTATGGTACCTGCTGGCAGGGAGCACAGCAGTGCTTGACCTTTGAGGAAAGATGCTTCAACTCATTTGGCTGGCCATTGATGTGGCCGGGACAGCATATTCCTGCTTAGTATCTGGCCCAAAGATTTCACCTGGTGATAAATCTGATTAAATGAGCAGCTGTAAGGACCTGAATTTCTCACCAATCCATGTTGAGAGCTGTGTCTCCTCCTGGACAATCCCTGTTGCTGTTTGTCTCTACCCCAACAGGCCTTGTTCAACCTGAGCTGTATGTATGCCCTCGCAGGGCTCCCTAGGAGGCTAGGGAGCAGGTCAGCTCTGATGGTCTTTGAGCTGGTATTCATTTTCCTGGCTCAGAGACGTTGTGAACTTCCATGCTTTAGCCCTATTTCATAGGATCACCAGATAATTCCTTTGGGCTTGTAGCCTGATCATTGGATAATTCGGGCTTGTAGCCCACACATCCTTTTTACTGGGGAGGGTTGGACATAGTGGTAGGACGTGAAGTGCAATCATGGTATCGAGAGGATTCACAGCCAAGCAATGAACCTCCTAGTGAATTGCTTTTTGGCAACTGAAAGCTCAAACACCTCTTTTCCACTGGTATCAACCCTGTCCAGGATTTGTCCTTGCTGTATCATCCGATCTGTGGCACTAGTAAGTGAACGAGATGGGTCATGCATAGAAAGAATCATGACTATCACAGCTTGGGACTCAAACATGCAGTGCCTTATCTGCATCACTATACAGCTTCAGTACCTTACCCTTCAGCATCAGCTTTCCTGTAACGCCAGGACCTGACCCAAAATGCCATGATATGGGAGATTTCCAAAGCATATTATGATCCCTCCCATCTGTCCCTGACAAGCTAAAGTTGTACCAGTAGGTAACCCAGAAAAGCAGATGCTTTCTCAGCTACCAGAAGTTCTCAGACTTGGTGTGATTTGTACCCCAGCAGATTTTCTTGGTCTACTTTTTGTTTTCTAAAAGCTGGTCACCTGCTTAACAATTTTTAAAGAAATCCAGAGCTTAGGACTAGTGAGCTGTGGGGGTCTGCCTGTGAAGGGCTTTTCTCACCCCATCCCCACTCATGCTATATTTATTTTAAAAGAACAGGATGCCACAAAAATAAGGACAGAAAGGAGGATGCTTGTGTGACAGTGGAAAGTATCAGGTAATTGCAAGCAGCCTTTTCAGGAGGAGCAGGTCTCTCCAAACAAGCAACCATGAAGATAAACCAGCACTAAGAAGTAGATTGGCTATTACCAAAATTCAAGATAATTACAGGGAAGGGTTAGCTAAGAGTGATCTAAAGAAGGGTGAGGATTTGCCCATAGTATTCAAGGCCCACCCACTGAATTGGTGCACATCTGAGCCATATTGCAATTTTCTACAGCTGTTTTTTTTCAGCTCCAACCACTCAGATATTAACTTGATACGCCAACACCCCGCTGGACTGCAATTCAAGATGCTACCAGCACGGCAACACGAGGCACCTCCACCGATCCACTGGCATGGCTGTGTGAGGGGGAAAACATTCAGGTTTTGATGGCAAAAAACCACCTGAGAAAACGTCAGTCACATCTCTGCAAGCCACAGCCCCCAGTCCTGCCACAGCAAAGCCCCCGTGCGGGTGGGAAAGACACGCGTGTAAATGATCTACTCTGAACTTGGAGGCCAAGAAATTAGGAGCGGGAAAGGGTTAATGCAGTGCTAGTCACTGCGAGCCTCAGAGTCCAAAACCACAGAACAGCCCTCTTCCTCCTCATGAAAAGGGCATCTGCGTTATGCTTTGTAAGTGTGTCTGCCCTAAGAGGAGAGAAATCTCCCTTTAGCCTCATTTCCTTCGGAAAGAGGCTTACGCAATGCTGCGTGTCCCACCAAGAACCGTTGGCTGGTTTTAATCGCACTCAGCAGAGAGGGGGACGTCTCCCAGGAACTTGCATTCCCCATGGATTTTGCAAGCAAGTGGCTGGGCAGAAAGAAGAGTCTCTAGAGGCTCGTACGAGCTCCTGATGAGGGGAAGGTAAGTTACTGGGCACAAAGAAGTCCCACGCAGGAGCAATGGACACAGTTGTGGGGTTCATAAATGTCTCAGTCACCTGCCCACCAGGTTTAGCCACGGAAGTCAGGTGAGGGGAGTTTTTGAGTCTTGTGGGGAATTGGATTCCTCTATCCTCATTAAAATGTGTTAGTCTGGCACATCTTTTTCCTAGTGAGTCTCATGTAATCACACAACTCTGGGAGCAGCAAATTGCCATCTGCACCATCTCCCTGGTAGGTCACATCTCTTTTCCCTGTGCTCTTTTTGATGCTGGCTCAGCTTTGTCCAGTGGCTCAAGTCTCGTGTACATCAGTCATTAGCTTTTCCTTAGAGAGGGGCAAAGAGCTGGCCTGGGAATTTGCATTGCATCCGCAGTGGATTGAGAAGTCTTTCCCAAACGCTGACTGCGATGGAAACACTGCAGACACAGCAGATCTGAATTTGGTTACAATATAATCCTGGACAGTGCATTTTTTGTCGCTAGTTTTTGCTCAGCTTGTATTGCCTTTGCCATCTGGCACTTTCTGCCTGGACTAATGAGGATTTTGCTGCGCGTCGTGGTATTAACCCAGCTCATCTAGGCAAGGGATGGTAAAGTGTCATCTCCTACAGAGACTCCCATGGTCTCATCACAAGAGATAACTGGCGGTTATTGTCCCCTGGGGAATTTTCTCCCCTGGATGACAGTTCAGATGAGTCCTTGAGAAATATATCACGGCATCTTTACTTGCAGCTCTCGTGCGATATGGGTTTAACCCTGCTCGTTTGAGCCAGGCTGCCTGAGAGATGTTTTAGCTTGTCCTTCTCAGTTTCCCAGAGACTTCTTGGCAAGCTTCATCAACAGAGGATCCAAAGGGGGTTTGTTTTAAACACCATGAGAAGCAGAAACAGTGTAAAGCTGCATGCAAGGCTGGCTATCAGTGGATGGCAGCACCATCTTGTGTTCACTTCTGGAGAGGGGACAGAGACTGTTTCCATCACTGAACAGGCTACAGATTCTCAATCTCTTTGGCAGCTCTCCTGAGAAAAATAATAACTATTGGCAAACCCTGGATCAACACAAGGCAGAGGCATAAAGTCTAGGCCAGGCTCCAAGCCTCCATCGTACCCAGGGTCTCCAGCCACTGCTTTGCTTTTGTTTGCACTTCAGAATTGATTCAAGGTGTGTGCCTGTCGTGTCCCAGGAGATGCTTCAGTTTCGTGGTTATTCCTCCCCCATATGCTCCAGCAAGTCACTAGAACCACCCATTAAAGTCAGGCATCTGAGACATTTTCCCACCCTGTAAAATTTCAATGCATAGAAACTTTGCATTATCTACTCTGATGGGCTACATCTGGACTTGATTATCACACGTTATTAAATCCAAGCAGCAATTCCCTCCCAGAAACAGTTCTTGGAACAATTAAAGACAGTTTCACCCTGTTTTACTTTATACACAAAAGCTTTTACCCCAGGGCATTGATATGGGACAATGAGGTTAATTGACCACTCCTATTATTTCACATTTGCATACTTGAATAGATCTCCCAAGTCTCTTCCCCCAAGTTTGTAACCTCTGTGTATCTCCTGCCTCCAGGTTCCCCATAGGCTGGACCAAGTCTCGCTCATTCGCAGAGCAGCACCAAGACACATCAGTTTTGATGCACCAAATCAGGTTGTAAGCATCTCTATATGGTGATGGAAGGGTGACAGAGAAAGGGAGGGACTGAGGTGCTACAAATGTACAGGAAAACAGAAGACACAAGGAGGGAGCAAAGAAAACAAATATCTCCTCAGGGTGTGAGATTTCACCTACCTGACCAAAGAGGTTATCAATATCACCTAAGTGTTCTGATCCCCAGGCTGTCGGAGAAAAGGACTTAGGGGAAATCATAGAATCATAGAATCGTAGAATGCTTTGGGTTGGAAGGGACCTCTAGAGGCCATCCAGTCCAACCCCCCTGCAGTGAGCAGGGACATCTTTAACCACATCAGGTTGCTCAGAGCCCCGTCCAACCTGACCTGGAATGTTTCCAGGGATGGGGCCTCCACCACCTCTCTGGGCAACCTGTGCCAGTGCTAGTAGTGGTAGGAAAGATAGATTCACTTTCAACGCAGCGGAAGAGTGCATAAGTCTCTGTGTGCCTGGAAAAAGTCTGCAGGAGAGCAGGTGTGCAAAGCTTTTTTGGGTACATCCACCTAACGCTGGCTGGGCAGGGCTCTCTACAAGGTGAGCGGGGGCCGCTGCTCAAAAGCACCTTTCCAGGCTCAGCCTGGTGCTGGGGCTCCATTTCCCCATCCCCTGGCCTCACACACCGGTATCTTCTGCACTGGAAAAGCACCTCCACGAGAAAGCCAAGTATGTACCAGCTGGCCAGAAAAGTGGGGCACTGCCGGATTAAATCTTGCCCAGTGAACCTATGTGTATGAAAAAGGTGCTGCTAGCAATTTTTGTGCACGTCATTCTACGTAATTTCTACCGTGCTGTCACTTAGGTGCCTGGTTTTGGACCTAGACCCGCACTAGACATTTGCAAGAGAAACCAGGTGACATTTGGCCAGATTTGAAGCAATGACTGATTTGCTGCTGGTTGCAAAATCTGTATGTCATAACTGCTGTTTGTGAAAACTCTGAGATTAGAGACTACGGTTTTGAAACCACGATAAGATTGACCACGTACTATTATTGTGTTTGTTACGTGGTTTGTTTTGAGGCATAACTAGGAATTCCCACTGTGGACCAGGTCCCCCTGGACATACCTACACGAATATAGATGTACATCCCCTGTATAGCTGTGTAGATAAAAACTGGTCAAGCATGCTGGGAACATTGTTGGCCACTGTCCACGTTTGTGAAACGTTAGAACATTCCCGTGCACAAATTTGGCCCATTTCTACGAAGATTTACCCCCGTACCATTCCCACATTTGGCAATTAGTCCAGTTCAAGGACCATTCCCAGCTGGCAGCTTGCTTACAGCCTTGCTTTGGCGGCTGACAGGTCAGCAGCGCAGAGCCAAGCCATGACATGCAAGGTGGTCCCCGTATATGGGAGCATCCCCTGGCATACTTAGATCGTTAGCGTGGATGGTTTTAATTCCAGCTCATTGGAAAGATGGGAAGTTTTATAATCCAGACAGAAGAAGGAGAGGAGAGGTTGATACAGCAACAAGGGAAATGCAAAAAATAGCAGCCCTGTTTTGGGAAAGACCTTGTGTCCATCCTCATTTCTTCTTTGCGTTTGCAGAGATAATTTCAGGCTTTCTAACCTGTCTCATTCTCTGCCCAGAAACCTTGTCCTATGGGAAACCTGCGATAAACTGATCCATTTTCCTAATCAACCTTTCTTGGTGCAATCTGATTCTACCTCCGCATCTGCAGGCAGCTTTGCTCATTGCAACCAGGCAGAGTTTTGCCCTGCCTGCAGGCACCTTACACTGCGCCCGCCTCCGCAGAGCTTGCCTGGCAAGCAATGGGGCAAAAATCCTCTCTGATGAGTGGGAAGGAGGTTTTGCACTGATGTTACTAGCCCTGTTGACCACCAGGCCATGCCGATCTGGGGGAAGATAAAGCAGCTGGAGAGCTTTTGTAAAAGCCTCCCCTTTCATTCCCAGCCACACAGTTTGGGCACTGCATTGGAATGACCCTCAATTATTTCTAACCTAGGGACAGGGCGGGTTGCAATTACAACTATTAAAAAAAAAAAAAATCTCTAATGGCTTTTGCTTCAGCTGAGATTTTTCCAACCAGCTTTGCTGAAGAGCTGCTACCAAATTCCCAGGACAGAGTTAACAACAACTGGATGGGTTTGAGCTCAGTGAGGGAATTTGGGGGTGGAGGCTGGGGCTGAACAGATATATCCACGAGGACAATCTATCAATCTGTGGCAAGGAGACAGCTTCCATCCATGAAGGTGTTTGACGCCACAGAGGCCTCAAGGAGAGGGATAATGGGGTTTGGAAAGATGTTGAGGGTAAGGCTATGGGTATGTCCTAACCTGAACTGGGGAGGATGAGCAGAAAGGGAGCTGGCTGCTGGAAGACAAGGGTGCATCCAAACCCCTAATGCTGATAGGGGCTGAGACCCATCTTAGGGTAGTATAGCAAAACTTGAAGGTTTTGCTTCCAACCTGCCCAGTGTCCCTCATTTATCATGAGTCTTACCACTGGCTTCTGCTGAAGCCAGGCTTTCCTGGTCTGCAGGACAGAGATGCCAGCCTTTTCCCATGCTGGGACCCCTGGTGTCATGCTCACCTGTGATATTAGCAGGTAGGGAAAAGGAGGAACAGGCAGTGTTTTATGGTCCAGGAGTGTGTGGTGCTATTAGATAGGGTTGTAATATAAATAAATTGCAGTATTTCCCAGCAACACAGCTCTTGCACATGCAACAAGGGAGGCTGGGGGGGGGAAAAAGTCAGTTGTGGCCCTCCTGTATTAGAGTGCATCATCATGTAACAGTTCAGAGGGGTGTGAGCACCCTGTTGTCCTGCCCTGAGCAGGGGGGGCAGCTCTTGCTCCCCCTGAGCTCAGAGGTGACCTAGGAGGATGCGTGATTCCCATACTATGGGACTGAGGAGTGATCACCCTCACTCATCCAGCTTCAGGCTTCTCTGCAGGGAATGATGTTAGGGCTGGCAATTATTGATATGGTCTCTCAGCAGCAGGAAATTAGCTGTGATTGCCAGCTCATTTTATTTAAACCAACACATGGGTGTCAGATGGAAATGACTTTCTTTCATGCCCAACCTCAACTGGATTCAGCACCTGTACAAGTGAAGCGGATGCACATAACAGACTCGGACACCTTCAGTACTCACGAATCATGGTTCCAGGCATAAAAATATCCCAGATTTACTACATCGTGGCAATTACTGTCAAATAAGTACCGTGGATATTCACTCTAATTTCAAGCCACCCTCACAATTGATATTCTTTTGCCTTCCACACTTATTTTAGCAAATGAGTTTGCTGGCAGAAAATTCCACTCAAATAGCTAATTAAAGCAACTCTTTAGGAAAGCAGGTTTCTAATTTGCAAGCACAAAATACAGCATGCTGGAAGTATGCTCTAAGTGTAACAGTCGCCCAGGTGGGCACAATAAAAAATGCTGTGACCTACCACAGTTGGGCTCACAGTCTCACAAGGATGGCCAGCCAGCAGTCACAAAACAGCAGGCTTGGTCACCCAGGGCAACAAAATATCCCCTTAACATCCTCGTTTTCTCAGCAAAAACCTTTGCTAAGAAGCTTTACCGGAAGGTCATGAAGTTAGAGCTATTTCTAACCAAATGGCGTCAGATCACGATTCATGTGATCTACACCTACAGTCAGCCTGAGTTTGTGACAGTCGGAAAGCGTTGCTTGTGGAAGAACTACAAATGATTCAAGGGTATTAGGCAATAACTGACCACCAGCTGGCATTCAAGTTTGAAGAAAAATCCCCATCTACTGATTCCAAGAACACAGAAAAACACAGAGAGAAGCTATTTGAGAAGTTTATTGGTCACATGTTCTCTGTGTAGTGCTGTCCTCCATGTTAGAGCAATTGGTAAGGACCAGCTTCTTTCAGAAAAGCTCTCCTCTTCCCTCTTCAGTATTCTGTGCGCCTTTGAGGCTCTCATTGGCCAAAAGCAGAGATATGGAGTAATCTGGCAAAACAGATACGCTTATTGACTTGCCAGCCCGTATTTGCTAACTGGCCAGTTGGTTGTTGCAAAGCAAAAATTGCAATAGCCGACCTCTTACTGCCTTTGTCATGAGTGGGCATGTTTCGTCATGTCTGTGTGGCTGTGTCCATACTAAGAAATTAAACAGTAAAAGACCTTCCTGGGCACTGGGCTGCAATGGTTCCGTTACTAGAACAATTTTTCTTAAAATTTTTTAAACCCTTGCTGGCTGGCATTCCTCCAGACAACTTCCATCATCCAAAACCTAGCATGGGTCAATGGGCAATTCAAAAGTCAGTTTTGATGGGACCTTTCTTGAGGGTGAATGGGCTGAGCTTGATGGAGATGGCCAGATTGTTGCATGGGACCTCAGGACCATAGGAAGGTCCTGACCGTGGTGACTTTCCTTGTTGGCACTCTTCCCTTCTGTCTATTAATTTTGTTTTAAATAGGCCGAGAAGTTGAATGGAGCGTGAAGAAAGAGATAAGGAGAGAAGCAATCAGAAACAGGATAGTAAGCCTTATTTAGCTAGAAAAGGAGGAGGAAAATGAAGACTGAAATCCTTCCTTTGCTCAAATTGGTTTCAGTATGGTCTCTGTGGTGCTGATTTTATGGGCACATTGCATTTCATGAAGTCTGCTGAACATTTCTGCAAAACCATCCTGTTGAATCTGAGCAATCCTTAAGTTTGGGCTACGTCCTGACTTCAGCTCAGGTGCCTGAACTTTAATTGCTTTTTTTCTCTCAACTGTACAGGATGGCAGAGTCTGTCAGACTTGTGTTTTAGGTGGCCGTAGTCACTTACCAGTGCTTTCACACTGGAAGTGTAGAAGCCATGTTGGTAGACTTGGATCACAGTGTTTGACTTTAGCAGAGAGGTAATTATCCAAGTGACTGAAGTTAGGCTTGCGATCAGGGCACTATCCTGAACTGGAGTCATAGTCCCTGCAAGTCACCATGGGTTTAAGCCACATGTCTAACTGGGATTTTCCTATTTCTCTCTGCCTTGCATGGGAGCTGCTATGGGTTGTGCTAGGAGGACTGAAAGCAATAGCTTGTCAAAGCTTTGTCTTGCAGGTTTATTCTGATAAAGAAAAATAGCTCTTGAAATAAACTGAAAATGGGGAAAAAAACCAAGACTCCACCCCCTTGTGAGTCAGAGAGCAGCAGCCTTGAAGGAAAGGACATGATTTGTTTCCTTGGGGAGGTGTGACATGAGCACAAAGTAAAAGGCAGCAAATTGAGGCAGCACGTGCTCTTTTTCTGTGGGTACATCCCTTGAACCACCAGGATCATAGAAGCATAGAACCATAGAATGGTTTGGGTTGGAAGGGACCTTTAGAGGTCATCTAGTCCAACCCCCCTGCAGTGAGGATCTGGTGGGCTTGGTCTGTCTCCTTACATCATTTCAAGGACATGCGTTGCCTTCTCATCAAAGGACTCTATCTGGACATCTCAACCTTATGTGTTAGTTGCAACCACACCAATGACCAAGGAACTCCTTCTTCCCCAAATAGATGGGACCCTCTGGGATTGGAGATGTGCGATCATAATGGTGTTATACTAGTGACAGTAGGTAGATATTTCTGGATCTCAGTAGATGGATCTTGCTGTTTTTGTCCTTTCCTACGCAAAGGGGTTAAGAAGGGAGCTATTTAGAGCCAGTACAGTAGCACCAAATATGGTTAAGAATAGTCTCCTTGAAGGCTTTCTCTGCAATTGTACTGGAAATGGGTTGATTATGAGCCAACTCTGTCCTGGAGAGCCTTCTTTCATGCCATTGTTTGGTTTTGAACTTGTCTGTTCTTCTTTTTGAATCTGACTCAACTATACACAAGGGTGATCTACTTGCAATGTGTTTTGTGTTTTTCTGTTTCAGAGAAAAAAAAAATCTCTGAACTGTGAAAAAAAAGGCTTGTGCCATTGCCATGTGAATAAGTTGTTGTAGCTACAAGGAAAAGGAGTTCTGAGAAGAGAGGACATTTTTCTGGCGCATAAGAATGAGAAAGTTCATAAGAAGTTATCTGCAAGACCAGACTTCAGATGTGCAGGAATCTTCCCCTGTTTACAAGCTCAGACTGACAATAAGCAAATCTCTGCAATTTTAGCCTGTTTAATACTTCTTCTAATTTCATTCTGTTGTCAATCTGAGGAGAACAACTTCAGGAGAGACAAAATCCTGTACCAAACCTCAAATCACTATCCACCAGAACGCTATGGGGAAGCTTACAGTGGACACAAGTCTTGGATTCAGGTTTACCTCTGTGCTCAGGCAGAGCTGCAAAGAAAACCAAGAGGTTTTAATAGCTGAACACTGGGAATTCATTATATGAAGATATAACACAGAGTTATTCCTGCAATAGAGTGCTCCCTTAACCAGAAGGGATGTTAGTTCCAGTTTTTGGCTAAATAGGGCTGCCTAGAAGTGAAGTGTGTTATGGACCCAGAACCAGTGAATTTTAGAAGATTTACAGTGAGACCATCACCCAACCAGGCTAATAAACTGCAAACAAAGACAGCTGTTGCAAAAGAATAGGCTACAAAGATAAGTGATGAGATGGCTGCACAAAGCACTCCTCAAATAACTGTGACTGACAAATGAGTTGGTGAAAATTAAAAGTCTGTGCACAGACAATTTTTGAAGAGAAGATGCTGTGGTTTTTCTTCCACCCCAGTATTTCAATTTTTTAGCTGCTCCAGAGCTCCAACAACCAGATGCTGGACATGCAGCTCTGGAGCTTCTGTCCTTGTATGCATCAGTTACCATGCATGGAGAAGTGAAAAACATTATTTCTTAAATTCCAGTTATGTCCAGAGAGTCCAGCCAAGACTCTTCTGAGATTTTATAGCTGTACAGACATGGAGAGTCTAGATCTGTGCCAGAGAGCTTAGGGTAATTACATTTTGCCATAGCATCTAAGGTGTCTTCAGGTTTCCAGCTTCCACTTAAAGGAAGTTAAGCATCTCCATATCCTGGAGACACCAGGCAATGAGTTACAGTCTGATACCTAAATTCTACCCAATTACATGAAACTAGACTTTCTGACCAGATAGCATCTCTGAAGGTTTTGAAACACCATTGTGAAACACTAGAAACATCCCTAGAAACCTTTAAGGTCAGGTTGGACGGGGCTCTGAGCAACCTGATCTGGTTAAAGATGTCCCTGCTCAGTGCAGGGGGGTTGGACTGGATGGCCTCTAAAGGTCCCTTCCAACCCAAAGCATTCGATGATTCTATAAAACATGGGCTGAGGAGGACTTAGGCTGTCTAATCCTGTCTTGAGTGGCTTTGATCCTGTTTTTACCTGGAGACCTGGATATCTAGAGGATTCAGTGATGGGTTTTGTGGGTCACAGGCTCTTCCATGGTCTAAGCACTGCTGGAAACACAACTGCAACAAGCCAGCCATGCATGGGGAAGGCAAGAGACACATGAGAAGGGATGTGGTTCACAAGAAGTCAGATGGCATTTTGAGCTCTCATGTATATTTCCTTGGTTGGGTTAAAATCTGGCTGTGATCTTCCGTGCATCCATAAGGTGTCTGTCCTGTTGCTTTTCCATCACTGCACATGCCTTTTGCTACTCTTTGATTTTCTCTGCATCTTCAGAATTTGTTCACAGACATCCACATTTAACGAGATTAAAAGAAAATACTGAATAATTCATTTGAATGAATAATTGAACTGCAGTGACCTTTATGTTAATAAAAGTGCCCTTTTCCTCTGTGCAAACACTTTATCCTTTGCAAAGCAGGGAATTCACTGCATCTGTTGAATTCACAAGTGACTTTTTTGTTTCTGTTTGTTTTGTTTTAAATAACTGCCTAATAGCTGGAACCAGCATTGTGTTCTTCCTGCTGACTCACTGGTTTCCAAAAGCTCTGCAATGAGTGTGACATCTTTAAAGACCACAGAATATACTGTTTCCTTTCAACCGGGCATAATCTGCAATGATTCAACTCACGTAAAAGAACCGTGTGGGTAGAAGTATCCCAACTGAATACGTCACCCTCCATACCTCCAGCCTCTGTGCCTCGCACCCGATGCACTACGCCATTCAAATCCTATTTACTATGGCAATCCATAAAAAGACTTTGCCTTTGTTTCAAAAATCATGTAATGAACGCCCAATTTGGCTGAGGCGAAATAGTCCATACTCATTCAAGTGAATAATTCCAATTCTTGCCGCTGCTAGGGCATGAAGTGTGTTGACACTAACTGTGAAGTAGTTATATAGGGTAGCCTGTATAGGGCAGCACATTGCTTGGAGGTATGAAAGAGCGTAAGGGCAAAAATCCATACATTAAAAACTCCCTAAATCACTGCCTGGTAAAAAGTATCTAGATCTGAACATTGTGCAAGGGCGGTGTCCTGGTTTTGGCTGGGATAGAGTTAATTTTCTTCCAGGAATTCAGAGAGAGTAGAGGTTAATTCTGTGATTCTGCCCTTTGCTACCTAATTTAGGGCAAGTCTCTCCGTTGTGGGCAACATCAGTTCCTCGTCTGTAAAATGAGGCCAGTATCACGTCTTTTTTTTGTGCATTTAAACCAAGCTCTTCAGGAAGGAGGTGATTTTTCATCCGTGCATTTAAAGAGTTGAACACAAGAGGGCTTTTCTTCTGGGTGAGATTTCTAGATAGTGCTGCAAAATAAATAATCTGTGAGCGTTCTTGTGTTTATGTGCAAAACCTTTTTATTTGCTTTTTTTGAGACTGTTTGAGTGTTTACTTGTAAGAATGTCTGCGGAAAGTTAAGTTGTCAGGAGAATTGGAGAGAATAAATATTCATGAGAATACTCGTTGCAAACGCTTTTGTGGCCATCTGTAAAAGCTTTTTTTATTATTCAAACAATGGTGAGCTTTTTGCAGATAATTTGCCAACAAAGAAAAAAAGGAAAGGTTTTTTTTCCCCTCCTTTTTTTTTTTTTTTTTCAGAGACAGCTGATGTTGTAGTGCCACAGTCATCATCGCTGGGGTGTGATTTAATATCCAACATGTGGCACAAATGGCCAGGAAGGAGTAATGAGAACACTGCTGCCCTGCTATCAGAGAGACAAAAATATGTTTACACCAACTATTTTGAATAAAGAGCAAATTAGTAAAACTACCACCTGTCTGTGAATAATTAAGGCAAACAAACAAAAGATTCTCAATTTATCAAATAACTTGTTTATAGGAGCAATTCCCTTTAATGTTGGTGTGATGCCTTAGTGTTGTTACACAGCACCCTTCTGCTCAAAGGGAAAATTCTTCATTGTGGGAATTTCCCTCTTTTTTTTTAACATGAATCAGGAGTAACATGACTTAACTTCTCCTTTATTGTTTTTTTCATCTAGATGTCTGCGTTTTTCATCACCGTATTAGCAGAGCATATCCAAAGAGTTATGGCTCTATACTTACAACACCTCCTTTTTAGAGAAGACTTGGCATCTCTGTTTTATAAGAAGGGAAATGTGGTGCAGAGGGAATGTTCACCTTTTGTTAAGATCACCCCAGAAATCTCTGGCAAATCTGGGAAATGGAATTTTACCCAAATCCCTCCTGTATTGTCATTATCACAAAAACATTTTTTCTCTCGATTGTCCTATTCCTTCTTTACTTTATGCTTTGGAGCTGAAAGGGAAGAAAAATGGGGAGGATCACTCTCTTCTTAGATTTTTTTTCCAGCGCAGGGACTTCTCCCCATGGTTGGAGAAATGTTTGTGCACCATGAGGGCTATAGATCTGACCCAGCTATGAGTTTTCTCTTTTTTTTTTTCCTATTCCACAAGTGTTTCACCAAAAATGAGTCAAACATTTGGCATGCTGTTAAGCTCCTTTACTACCCTTCAGCAGCGAGTTCCACAAGGTAGTTACTCATTGCATGCAAAGTTATTTCAAATTTTGTAATTGATTTTTTTTTTTTTTGCTTATGACAGTGTGTAGGAATTTTTGCTTCACTGCACTGATCTGTATTCCAGCCTGTCCATATCTCACATTCCTAGGTTGTGGCTTCTGCTGCAAGTCCAAGGTCCAGATATTTGCCTCTGCATTGAAAGGGTAAATCTGCTTGACAAGGCAGTCTTTGGGATCTCTTTTACTTTTTCTTTAAATGGTGACTTTTCCAAACCACCTTGATTCTGTAAGAAATTTCAGAGGAAAACATCTCAACGGGATCTATTTACGGCATTTCAGCTTCTCTGAAAACAGTCATTGAAAACTTTCAAAATGTCATAGGAGCAAAGGAGAGAGTTTCCTCCTAGCTCGTTGCAGCAGGGTGGGAAGAAAGCAGGGAGCTACTTCATGGTGCCCAACCCCACATTGTGGATGAAAATCAGGGCTGAGGACAAATGGCCCAGGTCGTTCAGCAATGAGGAGAGCCCCGTATGCTTTGAATCCCTGCTCTGTTCAGGCGGTTGTCTCTGGGGGGTTGAAGGCATAATGATCCCAGCCTATTTCCTTCTGCAGCAGCAGTGATGAACACTTGAGGGAAGCAATGTCCTTCTGGAGGAGGCATCTCCAGCACTGCAGGGGAAAGGGCCAGCCCTGCCATCAGTGTGGGTGCATGGGTGCATCTGCATGGGTGCACGTCCTTGTGCGCCTGCTTGAGTGTCTGTGAACATGGCTGTGCCGCTGAACCATCTCTTGGTTACTGGTTGAGCTGGGGCTAAAATAGGTTAAAGTGAAAACAACAGGGAATCGGTCCCCAGGAAAATTCTGTCTTCTCCCAAACGAATAGTTTGCAAGACCCCTTTTGTGTAAAAATATCCTGTTCCCCAGCTTGAGCTATCTTTATTATTTTGAACACTCCTCATGGACTGACTCAGTCTCTGCTGCAGACTTTGTCCTGATTCTGACTGATCGACAGAGACGTAAATCAGGAAAGCATTGCATTTACACCAGTGGTAATAGCAACCAAAGGTCAGGATCATTTTTCTTTCTCCAAATCTCCTCTTTGTTGCCTAACCTTAAAATTTTAATCTATCTTTCTACCTAACACGACCATTCGGAGTCATGCCCATTGGGAGCAGCTGGGTACTGTGTGGTTAGCGGATGGAGGGACAGATGGGTTTTGAGCATGGACTTCACAATGCTCTCAGTTCAGAAGGACTTTATACATCTCAAACATGAACCAAAATCAATAAGGATACATTTCATGCATGGCTTTATACCATGCCCTGCCTTAGACCCCAATTTGAATGTCACACACAACAGAGTGAGTTTGGACCCAGACTCTGAATTTATGATGAAAAATAAATTTCCCTCTCTACTCCGAACAAAACTGGCTTGCGCTCTGCAGCTCCTGTCCTCCCGCTCTCTCTCCGTCATCAATTCTCTTTTCCCTTTCACACATCAGCTGCAAACATCTCATTTGGTGGGGATGTTGAAGGCAGGCTCATCTCTAGCGGTTCCAGACTGTTAATTCGATCAGCTCTTATATCAGCACTAACATAAGTAAGTGAAAAAGGCTCTTGAATTTCATCACCTTGTTAAAAACTCGGATGGATTTCTGGAAGGATTATTTGATTTGCTTCACTAGGTTTTATAAAGGTTTGTACACAGCATTTAAACTATTATTATTTACTTTTAACAAGCTATTTATGTCCTACCCTCAACTGCATAATCAATATTGCTCTCCCATCTGTTCAGAGATCCTGACATCAGCAAATTTCAATTCTCCGCTGACTGAGTAAAAAGGAAGGAATAATTTAAACACAGTGAATGAATGAGAGAAAAAGAGCCCAAGAGAGATTGATATGAACTAAATCTCTGTATCCAAAGATGGCCAGGCATTAAGGAACTGTGGATCCAAGTCCTAAACTTGCTGAGGACATTGCTGAGAACATTGAAGGAAGATGTTATGCCTGGGAGTAGATTAAAGTAAGTTCTATCCCTGACAAGAAGAATATTTTGATAGCCATTAAAGCTGCTTGAATCAGTAACCTTTAAAATTAATTTATTGAGACTTCTGGAGGTTTTTTGACTTTGCCCTGGAGCAAAGGGGTCTCACCTGGGCATTTCCAGCCCCTCCACTGCATGGCTGGCACAAGTTAACTTCTGAAACTCTTTTGGCTAGATGAAATCACCCCTCTGGATGGTGAAAGGTGAGAGGAGGATGAACACCTGCATGCGCAGAGGGATGCAGAAGGACAGATGGTGGACACAAAAGGAAGAAGTCCCAGTCCACTGTTGCCTTGCCATCGTCAAGGCCTCAGGAGATACCTGACTTGATGGGGGCCAAAGGATTCTGGTTTAATTTGCAGTGGCACAAGTCTGGAATAACAGCACTGAAGTTTTGGGATGAGGTCACTTCAGCGTGAGCTGATTTGTCCTTATTGAGAGATTGCAGGCCTAGGAAGTGACAGATTAGGGTGATGTCTTCAGCCTGTTGGCATTATCAACAGAGACTTAGCCCAAGATAGCACAGAGGTAACAGCAGCTGGGTTTACTTCACAGCATTTTTGGTGGTTACTATCTAGCTAATAAATAATTAGCACTCTAGGGGGAGGCTTAGTCAGTCCACTGTAAAGTCCATGCAGCCACTCTGCTGCCTCTACAGCTTACAATTTAATTAGTGCAGGTTGTGATCGTTTTGTTCTAATCTCGCCTGGAAAGGGGATTCATCTCTCCTAACTCGAAGTGACTTGGCTTTAGGCACACACCTACATGGGAGACAGCTCTCCTGGTCCTGCGATAGTCAATGGAGACCTCGTCAAAACAGCTGATGAAGTTTAGGGTACAAATTATGTGGGTATCTACTTAAAGATGAATTGGTTTTTGTTATAAGTTTCTCTGACAGTAATCGTTAGTCCTTAGTGACTATAGAGGGAGCTGAGGTTGTACTTGTTCAGGTACAAACATCTATACTAGTGTCGTGGTTTAACCCCAGTTGGCAACTAAGCACCACACAGCCGCTTGCTCACCTTCCCCCACCCCTCCGGTGGGATGGGGGAGAGAATCGGGAAAAAAAAGTAAAACCTGTGGGTTGAGATAAAGGCAGTTTAATAGGACAGCAGAGAAAGAGAAAATAATAATAATAACAACAACGATAAAAGAATATACAAAACAAGTGATGCACAATGCAATTGCTCACCACCCGCCGACCGATGCCCAGCCAGTCCCCGAGCAGCGATCGCTGCCCCCTGGCCAACTCCCCCCAGTTTCTATACTGAGCATGACACCATATGGTATGGAATAGCCCTTTGGCCAGTTTGGGTCAGCTGTCCTGGCTGTGCCCCCTCCCAGCTTCTTGTGCCCCTGGCAGAGCATGGGAAGCTGAAAAAGTCCTTGACTGGTGTCAGCACTGCTCAGCAACAACTAAACCATCAGTGTGTTATCAGCATTCTTCTCATCCTAAACCCAAAACACAGCACTGTGGCAGCTACTAGGAAGAAAAGTAACTCTAACCCAGCCAAAACCAGGACGTGTACTCTTGTACATATATAAATCACAGATCTGATTTCTATGGCACTTATTTTCATGTTACCTGCACTGCAAGTGTGTCACAGACACAAACAGTCGTGCCTAACTTTTGATATTTGAAAGGCTTTTAGGATCTGTTAGTCTTACAGGCATCTGGAGAGTGTTTCATTCAACTTGTTTGTTGATTCCCCCATTTGGGATAGGGTAAACCTCCCTCCACACAAGCCTCCACTGACCATGTGGGGAACCTACCTGGCTTGCTAGACTAGACCCTAACATCCCGAGAGCTAAAGTCAGATGAGAGAAATATGGCTCGTGCTATCATGGAAAATGGATTCCAAGGACCTAACACTAAACTCAGGTCTGCATACCCTTAAGAAAAGGGATCATCACCATACTAAGCAAGGTTTGCATTGTCTGCAGAGCCACGCTCAAATAAAAACACTTTCCAGACTGCTCTTCCACCATCCTGTTTTAGTGTCTGGCCAAGGTCACTCTGTAGCAGTACTCTCAATTGAAGAAGCACTAGATTAATCCAAAACCTCTAATCAAAGGAATAGGCAGATGTTTGGGTCTGATTCCCTGGTATAAATTGGGCATCATACTAGGGACACTGAGAGTTACACCTGCGGTAAGACATTGTAGAAAGCTGCCTCCATCTGAATGCTGAGTTATTTCTTCCAAGACTGAGGAGCTTGATCCTAGCTTCTCCACAAACTTTCTGCATCAGGGTCAGTGTTTGATTGAGCACTGATGGCAAGGAAGAAAAGTGTATTTCAGAGAGCTACACCCTAGGCATCAGCGTTTGCTATTTCTCCATACCAAGAACAAATGCACCTTTTCTCTTGCAGTGGTCCTCTCCAGTCCCAGCCTGTATCTTGAGCTTTCCTAGTCACCTTCTCAGCTATGTCTAGACCCAAAATTTTGGCAGACTTTGCGTGCAGGAGACCTTATTCTCCCGTATACTCCCGTGCTGATAAAGAGCTACTTCACAGCTCCCAAGAAGTCCATTGAAGACCCTGCATTTGGAAGGTGAGAGCTGCTTCAAGGTGGTTGCTGCGGCTGAAAATAGTGGCTTGAGCTGATACAGCTGTCTCCCTTTAGTGGTTTGTCCACGTAAGTGTGTGAAAGTGTGGCTGCTTTTCAGCCAAGGCATTTAATCGAAATCTTAAGGCAATGGCTCATATTAGCAGGTTCAAGCCCTGCTTTTGGCGCAAAGATGGGTTTTCTTCAGCCACATCTGCTGTGGTCTTTTGTGGAGACTTTCTATTTATTCCTTTATTTTTTGTCCACCCAAAGAAAGAGAAGCAAATGTATGATTTGGTGTGGAGACAGCCCCGCACAAAGAAACAGCTAATGTTCCTCTTCCCATCTGAATTCCAGTGTCACCGGATTTCCTGAAGAACTAAAATGCATTACTAAGTTTTAACATCATCTTTTTCAAGAAAGGTCACTTTGTGTCACTGCTGACTCCTACCTCACTATCTCAAAAATGCCACTGTGGTCTGGGATTTATTATCCTTATGATAACAGCGTGCTCCGTTTTCCCCATTTTGTCAGTTTTTTTACTCTTTTTATTATGCCTAGTATGACCAGAACTGAGTTGATTTGCTGGGTGGATTATTGTTTCTTTTGAATGAGGATTGCTATTTTGTCCCTTTTTCTCCACTATTTTGGCCCCATGACATTTTGGAGGGGAAGGAGGGAGGCAATGAGAGGTTATATCTCGAAGAATTTCACCCTGGTAGAAAATACCAATGATTTAAAATAAATATACTCTCCGAGATATCACATTACCCTGCCGAGCTCATGTACAGCAGAGATAAAATGGGTTTTTTAGAACTGATTTTTCTTTCCCCACCATCTGAATGGAATATCAAAGTATACAATTTAAAGTAACTGTTAGAAAAAAGGTTGTACACAATGCTATCAACAGAAAGGAGCTGAAAATTAAATGGAAATGATTACCGGAGAACTCATTTCCTTTGCTACTGGGAGGCTAACAACAATAATAAAAAAGAGTTTAGAAGTGAAAGCTGAGATTCTCCCTTTGATGTCGTAACATTTTCTGTTTATGTTCCTTTAAAATAAAGGGCCACATCATAAATTATGTGTAATGCTTAATTTTTATTTTCTCTCCACTCAAACAGCATGTTTTCCTCTAGGTGATTATTAAAATAATGGTTCACCTCTCCAGCTGCTGTGTACTGGCAGGTTTTTGTTTAGGCAGCGGAGCAGCACAGGTTGAGTGATAGCTGGGTCCCAGACAGACAGAATCCAGTTGGAACAGAGATTAAGGGGTTTTTTAGTTTAACCTGTGAAAATGTGGAATGAGAAAGTGCCTGTGCCCTTAAGCATTCCTGTAGATTTGTCTTAACTAAGCATCTCCTATGATAGTCAAGTTATTTACCTGAGCTTTCAACCTGCTTGAGTTTTGGAGGCCACATCATTGCTTTGATGAGAAATCTCAGGCTAAGTAAGTGATTGACCATACTCCAGGGTGCTACTTATCAGTTACACTAGGGTCCTGGATGGCTTTAAAGACCAGTGCATCATTCACTACCCACAGTCACCCTTGGGTGCAGTTGCAGGTAGAGCTGCACTGAAGCTGGAGAGCCCAAGCACACCCACCATGGATCCAGGGGCTCTTCAGACAAGGCACATATGGGCAGAGTCTTGTTAGATCCCAACCCACCAGTGGCTGTCCCAGGACCTTAGCAAGTACTCCTAAAAGGGCTTCAGCTTCTCTACGGTAATGGACTGTGGGAAATTTCTGTGGCTTAGTAGCTGGGGCTGTCTAAGCTGCAGGTAGGCTACTACCGGGCTATATCCAGCCATATAGAGAGACATGCAGGAGCTGTTTGTTTTGATGTGATGAAGCCCTATAATGTGAGCCTGCTCTTCAGCTGGAGTGCAGAATAGAAGAAAGCAAATGTCACTCCTATCTTCAAGAAGGGCAAGAAGGAAGCTAAGGGGTCTACTGGCTGGTTAGCCTCACCTCCTTCCCTGAGAAGTTGTTGGAGAAAATTCTCTGGGAAGCAATTTCCAAACTTGTTAAGGACAGGAAGGTGACTAGGAGTAGTTAATACGGATTTATGAAGGGGTGATCATGTCTGACCAACCTGCATAAGAGCCTTCGAGAATGAAATGATTAGATTGGTGAAAGAGGGAAGAGCAGTTGATGCTGTTTATCTTGAGTTTCGCAAGGCTTTCAACGCAGTCCATAACAGTCTTATAGGCAAACTGATGAAGTCTAGACTAGCTAGGTGGGTAGCGAGGAGGACCAGCTCCTTGACTGTTCCTGGTTCTAGTTACCAAACCAGGGTGCCACAACAGAGACCTGAGTACCATGACACTCCCAGCATATTCATTCAGTACCGATCTTGGGAGAACCAAGCCTCATTCACAGCCCGCTGAGGCATTTTTATATTCTCCATATTTACTCAATGGCACTACTGTATCTACCTGAGAGTTAGGCTCCACTGAACCCCAAAGTGATGCACAAGGTGATGCACAAGTACACATAGGGCAGGACTTGCCTACTTTTCTAGAAAGTGAAGGGAGAGAAAGTTCAGTGGACAGCTCTGGGTATCTGTCTTAGGATGGGATAAATCACACTCTAAGACTCTTTGCGCTGATAATAGAGGAAACCTAGATGATTACCTTGGATGAAGCTAGTTAAATTTTAATGAACTTTAAAGATGAGAAACTTTTAGGCAACTCTGGTTAGTTGAGCTTGAATCCCATTCCAAAAGCCTCTGTTCTGAACAACTTAGAGCAACAGAGTGTGAGCTATATCCATACAGAGGAAGAAAAATCAAAGCCTAGCAAGATAGCTTGCACCAGATCACAGGAAGTATGTATAGCTTGGAACTTCAAAATAAATCTAGGTCTACAAAGACACAGTAGCACCTTAACCACAGGATCGTCTTTCCCCTATGTCTCTTTGCAAAGTTGTGTTGAATATTGTTAGTTCAGTTTTGCTCCAACTTAACCCCACTGAGCGACCAGCTAAGCCTTGTTGACCTTTTGAGGAAATCTCCAAAAGTGCTAAGGGTTTGCAATGCACAATTTTCACACAATTTTCATGGAGGTGGACAAAGATTTCTGGCAGAGCTTTACTTTGAATTTTTGACTCACCAGATCCTCAGATTCAAAATGAAACTGAGTGTCCATGTGGAGACTGAAAACAAAGACAGTTCTCAAAAGATCATAAACATGCAGCTTTGTGCCTCTCTGGTTGTCACTGCTTTAGTGTGGGAGAAAGGATGATGCTTGTCAATGGGAATGGGAATGCAGTGTCCTCTGGTCCCCCTTAATGAGGGTGTGCCAGGAGGATCGAGAACTTCCTTCATGAAGTTTCTTTAGCAACTGCAGAAAACATGTTGATGACTAATTTTTGACATCTCTTCTTGCAAGGCTCTTCCTTGACAGGGTCGTAACATGATGACATTGCCAGCCTCTAGGTCAGCCAGTTTCCGTAGCTTAGTGCCAACAAACGTCCCACAAGCAGCTACCACACGCGTGTAGATCCAGTCTGCCTCCCACAGGGCTCATGCTGTTTGCTGCCAGCAGCTGCAGATTTCCTCTGGCTGGGAGTCTGGGGAGCACCATGACAAAGCCTACTTGTTTCTGGTGCTTTTCAGGACATGAGTCAAGGAGATGGTATTTCTGCAACCCAGTGACAAAAGCAAAAAAAACCCCAAAACAATCACATGTGTTTAGCTGTGACATGCTGTCCCCACCACAAGCAGTGACTCAGGTTGAGTGCAGGTGCCTGTTGTAGGGTGAACTCAATCACCAGGCTTGATTCAGCTGCTTATGCAGAGGTGTCCACTGCTACTGGGGCTACTTTGGGGTAACAGGGCTGTGGGATATGCCACGGGTTGTAGGAGAAACCCATGTTCAGTGGAAGTCCTCCAAGATACCCCAGGGTGTCTCAGTGATGCTAGATGACTACAGGTGAGCAGTTAAACTGCATTCCTACGCCATAGACAGCTGAATTGAATTATTTGAATTGGGACTTGAATCTAGATTCAGGACAGAAATACTTGGATTTCTGGGGGAGATGTCAGGGTAGGAGTGGCTGCTCTGTGATGCCTGGGAGGCCGGATTAGAGCCATTCATCTGTTCTAGTCTCAGGCTGTCCCATCCCCTGAAATGTCTGAAAACCCTGTGCTTCAGCTACAAAAGCAACTCTAGGATGGCACTGGTGGCTTTGAAGAAAAACAGCAGAGTTGTAATTGAAACCATTGAATGAAGGGAAGCGTTGCGTAAGATTATACCAACCCGTATGCCTCCTTTCTTCCCTACTCTCCTTTTCTGTGCTTGTTTCTTCCACAACTTAATGATGCTTTTTCTTTGTTTCACTTTCCTTTTATTTTTCAATTATTTCATACCCTTGTGTATATAAACATTAAGGTAATATAGAGGACAGAGGACTCCATCGCGCCTGTTACCAAACAATAGAACAGACCCCATCATGTCAGGTACAGTCACTGAGCCGTACAGGACCACTGGCTTGCAACCAGTCCCTGTTACAGAAGACATACATTAATTCCTGTATTTCACCAGCTCTGCATGCGCTGCCTTGGCTGCTGTGATACAGCAAAGATAAAACTTCTTTGTAAGCAAGGAAGGTAGAAAAGCTTCCTGTGGTCTGCCCTGAGACCTCTGCTGGCTTCACGACACTGCCAGGCACGCTTTGGGCCACGTATTGATTGTGATCTTAGCTGTTGTAGTTGATACGCTAGCTGAGCTGGCATCTCTTGGCATGAGAGAGCAGTTTAGGTCCCAGCTGTGATCTCTCGCTTGGGTTTTAAGTGTCTAAGGTATAAATACAACAGTAAAGGGAGGCACGTACCTACTTGCAGTACCCACTATTTGGAGCTGTACTGGCAGACAGGGACTTTTGGTGATACCTCTCCACTGCAAGATGTGCCTGGTAACCACTGGGTGAAGTTGCCTTTCCTTTCTGCATGGGCAGCAAAGAGCATGGTGGGGTGCAGGATGGAGCTTGGTCTTCGCTGTGGAAGAGGCAACCATACCCCTGGGCCGCACGCTGAGGAGCTGCAAGACCAACCAATCTCCTCTGGAAAGCAACTTGGAGGTCTTTGCAGGAGGGGTGAAATCAGGGCTGTCACTCCCTGGTGACTCCCACTCATCCTGGACCTGTTTACCAGCCTGAGGTTTGGTTTGGGGAATGCCAACAAGTAGGAATTTGTGCGTCTGTCGAGTGAAGCAGCAAGACTGGGGGAAGGAGCAGTTGGGTGGTGAGGACTCCCAAAACTTGAGCTGAAGCAGGTGGTGCTGGAGGTCAGACCCTGGTGTGTGCAGGTGCCATGCTCCTACAGCAGTGTGTGATCCCATGGGGCTCCAGAACAGGATCGGGCCTTCAGCAAATGAGTAGCCAAACCTGTCAAGCCCCATCTACGATGCCATAAAATGAACATTCTATGGAGGAGGGGAAAGAGAAAAAAAAAAAGAAAGATGAAAAGACAAGATGGGTACGGAGGTGCCAGGTTTAGTCAAGGCAAAGGAGCATCTCTGTGAGTACCTGGGCTCCTGCTCATTTCCGTGTGGGTGTTTGGCTTTCAGCCCTCACCGGCTCCTATCTCTCGATCGCTGCCACCACAGGAAAACGCTTGCTGCTTACCACGTCACTCTTCGCACACCACAGGCACAGCTGGGAGGGTTTTCAGGCTGTGGCACCCGTGAGACACACAGCACGCACGTTCGTGGTGGCTCGTACCCACCTCTCCTCACCTCCCTCCCCCCATCCTCAATGGGTTCATTTGGTTTTTAAGCTGAAGACACCTTGCAGAGAGAAGTAGGCACGTCTTCTTGTGGTTTGCATCAAAAGCCCTACAGTAAGCCTAAGACCGTGTCTGCTCTAGCTGTTACTCAAACGTGCTCCTTTACAAGTCACTCATGTTTGCCTGCTTTAGCTATACAGGACCACATCTGGAGTGCAGAGAGCCCTGCCTCTGGTCAGAGAGGTGTTAGACCCTGTTTCCCTTCAGTTACTTAACCACAAGAAGTGATTCAGCACCCTCCTTCCTTAGTCTACGCTCTTGGGGTGTCCCTGTGTCCTGGTTTCAGCTGAGTTAGAGTTACTTTTCTTCCTAGTAGCTGGCATAGTGCTGTGTTTTGGATTTAGCATGAGAAGAATGCTGATAACACACTGATGGTTTAGTTGTTGCTAAGTAGTGCTTAGACTAGTCAAGGACTTTCTTTTTCAGCTTCCCATGCTCTGCCAGGTGCACAAGAAGTTGGGAGGGGGCACAGCCCAAGATAGTTGATCCAAATCGACCAAAGGGCTATTCCATACCATATGACGTCATGCTCAGTATATAAACCGAGGGGAGTTAGCCGGGGGGCAGCGATCGCTGCTCGGGGACTGGCTGGGTGTCGGTCGGCGGGTGGTGAGCGGTTGCATCACTTGTTTTCTTTTCCCTGGGTTTTGTTTGTCTCTCTCGTTCTCCTTTTCATTACAATTATTATTATTATTATTATCATTATTAGTAGTACTATTATTATTATTTTATTTCAATTATTAAACTGTTCTTATCTCAACCCATGGGTTTTCTTACTCTTGCCCTTCCGATTCTCTCCCCCATCCCACCGGGGAGGGGGAGGGTGAGCGAGCGGCTGCGTGGTGCTTAGTTGCCGAGTGGGGCTAAACCACGACACCCTGCATTGGTGTCAAGCCCAAACCGCTGTGCCGTTGCAACAAAAACATCCCTAACAGTCCTTTAGAGTGGGATACGGCCAATCTTCAAGTGCTTAGAAATGCAATCTCTAGTCTGGATCAGGCCATCCAGACTCTGTCCATAGCATGTGGGCAGAATCAGGCCCTCACAGGACTTGGCTGATCCAGCCCCATTCAGGTGTCAAAGGAACATGACCTGAATTGCCCTCTGACAGTAACGACCTCTGCACATCTGGCTCTGCAACTCCTTTGAGATACCAGACCCCATTTACAGCCGTGTCACCTTCTGGTAGTGAAAAGGAACATTTTACTCTCTTCTTGGATATCTTTGCACAGCGCTAAATCCTTGGTTTAGATACTGATCTGTGGAGTAGTTACAGTTGTTCAAATCCTTGCTGATCCTGTGTATTCATGGGTTGAAATTCCCCTGGGGAACATCCCCCAGAAAGCACAGAGCCGTTTTAATGGCTTTTCTAAGCACCTCTGTTCTTTGTCCCTGTTTAATCACTTCAATGCCCATTTTCCAATTGTACACAACATTTTATTAAACTGTACAAACAGCACTGGCATTTAAAAAATTCATGTTAGCTGTTCTAATTAAACATGATGACCAGCTGCACAAACTGGGAGCGCAGATCCCCCCTGCGTTTCATACAGCACAAACAAGGATTTCATGAGAGTCACTGGACTGAAACCTTTTCTCAGGGCGCTCTGCTTTTCCTGTCGATGTTAGGCACTTCTGCTCTTGGTCCAGCAGGATTCGGTGCCTGCAGCCACTGCCAGCGGTATCCCAGCACTGCCCGCAAGGCTGCATTCATTCTGTTGGGAGGTCCAAGTTGACAGCCTGGTCCTGCAGAGCCAGAAAGGCACCTCTGAAGGGAATCTGGTTTTGGGATGGCTCACCTTCTAGAGCTTCTCTTTCTTCATGGACTGGAGGGGTTCATGCAACGAGGCTCCAAATGAATGCACTTCAATTAGAGCCCAACACCAGCTGGGGTGACTGCCTAAGTCTACGCTATTACAGAGTCCTTTATTTGGGCTTTGACTTAATTTTGACCCAGTATTTAACTGGTGTCTCAGTGACAAGCAGTAACTGGGCAGTTCTATGTCTCTCCAACCTCAGAAAAGAGTGCATCTTTATTTAAAAGGATAATTGATGATTTAAAAGGATCATCATCATCGATGATGATTTAAAAGGATCCATGATGAAAGGATCACAGAAAAGATTTTTTTTTAACCCATCTACATTTCCACAGAATGCAAAGGGATAGAACACACAGCAAAATATCATGAGGTCAAGGAGAGGACCATCCCCACCCGATGTGCTGTCCTGCCCTGGGACCGTTTGGTGCGGCTTGTTGACCTATGTCTACAATGCATGCCAAAGAGTTGGGACATCATTTAGAGCAATAGAAAGTATATCGGCCTTTGCAAGGACTGTTTACTACCTTTCAAGTAAAATATACCAATGCTGTGACTGGAAGACCAGTTTTACGACACTTAAACAACGGTTTGAGGAAACATCTTCCGCCTTTCTCACGCGGTTTTAAGATAAAACTCCAGAAAGCCCAGTCCAGGTTTTGCTCTGAGCCTGGTGCGTGCGAGGACAGTTAAAGCTTTAGAACAGGGGTTCTCGAGGCTTTCTGCTGGACTGCAACTTCCCATCCTTCCTGCTCAAGTACTAAGTGTAAACTCTGGTTTTCTGTATGGATCTTGCCATGACAAGGATCCTCCTCCGGGGTTGAGTCCTTAGCTCCAGGGCCTCTGATTGAGATGTACGAATACTGGAATGGGCACCTGCAAAGTCTCTTTGTCCCAGTGGAGAAAAATTGAATCCTAACACCTGCAAACATTACTTTTAAAGTGTGTAGGGAATAAAATTGCTTCTTCAAAACTCCTGTGCACACATGGACAATTCTGCACATGTATAAGTGGAGGTTACTAAAGCACCCAGCCTGAAGTCTACCCAGGTGCCCTCAGGCCTTGAGCAAACCACACGTCCTTCAGAAGGAGGTGGGCTGAGGTGAGAATTGCAGAAATGGGCACTGACATAATCAGAAGCTCAAATATACTTATTTTTTCTTACAGAGAAACCCATTGGCTGTGTGTACAAGTAGTGGGGAACAGGTTTTGTCACTTCTTCATTTTCAGATGCTCTCAACTTCAAGAACATTGTGAAAAGAGAGAAGAGAGACCAAAAGATACCATGAAGAAACTTCATCATTAGTGAAGAGTGGCTGGCAACTGCTACAGACTGGAGTAAGCTGGAAGCCTCCAGGCATGGTACAAACTTTCACTGAGGTGTTTTTCTGGTGGGTTCTTGAGAAGAATAACCATGCACAGTCTTCAGCTGGCAAAGTGTTACACAAACCATGACAGACAATCCCTTCAGTAAGACAGATCTCAGGAAAATATTTTCTCCATTTTAGGGTTCACAAAAGAAAAGTTGCTGAACATATTTTGGTCCATGCTGTTAATCAGTGCTCTGTCGGCACAGGACAGTCTAGGTTTTTCATTTAGAAATTCCTTGTCGAAGTTGCTACAGTCACTCGGAGATTTCTTCAAGAAAAGGAAAAAAAAAAAGATGTCAAACCACTAATAATCAGATCTTCATTACAATGGTACTGGCACTATCAGGCTGCTTCCTACAGGCTCAGCTCAACTAGCTGGGAGCAAGCTCAGCTCAGCCAGGGAACCTGCAACACATTTGCTCTTGGCCTTTTGCACAATGATTAGTTACTCCAGCCCAGAGGATGCACAGTAACATGTCAAAATGCAGTGAACTTCTCTCTGAGCTCTTAATATCCAGCAGCCAGTGCTAATCACTTGCTTATTACCAGGCCATTGGAGTAGTAATGGGAATAAATATTATACAGGAGGCACTGAGCCTGTGATCCGTTAATTGTGCCAGGCAGGGATGTTACAGCTTTGTAACGCAGCAGACTGGACCCATCAATGAAATAACACTTGTGAAGGACTGTAAAATGAAAGTATGATGCACTTGTCAAATTAAATTATATTATTGCTATTAACAGGACTTTAATAGTTTAATAGAACTGTTAGTAATAGTCAGGACTATCCTGACTTAGCCGACCACCTGGTTACCTGAACTGCTTTTCCTTCTTTACCTTCTGCAGTGCAGTGGAAGATAATCCCTACAGAATGTGTTGCACTTCTGTGGTTAAGGGAAGGTGTTTTAAGTGGCATCCAGACCCCTGCTATGGTAACTGAGAAAGCGATGAGCAATTTATGGTTTCTCACGTGTGGGCATGCCACAGATGGGCTTATAGCCATCAGAAAATAGTAGTCGTGATGACCGGCTCAGGCAGCCCAGCCAATAGACGTACATAGTTCACAATTATCTTTCCAACGACTGTACAATGAGTGAGGCTGTGGTAGATCCAAATTGTAGGTGGTTTCAGCTGCTTGTATCTCAGGTACACAACATACCAGACAGCCTGTGAACAATTTAATCTGCATTTGGACACTTAATTAAGAGTCAACACTTTCCTTTCTGACTGCCCAAGACCAAGGTTCTCCATCTACTTTCAGACAGAGAGGCTGCATGTGCAGAGCAACTCCAGAAGATATCCCTGAAAGTTTGAGGGCATTTTGAAAGCCTTAACTTGGTGCCTTAAACTGTTAGTTCCAGTGTGAAGAAGATATTTATCCACCTTTAAAATTCTGACTCTGGGAATCTAAACAGGATTTGAAGTCTCTGACATTAAAGACACACATCTGAAGATTTTGGACAGTGCCCCTAAATAAATGGGTTTATAACATTACTCTGGGTCCTGGCTTTGGTTTATTGCTAGCATGTGCTGAAGGGTTTATATATTGGGGAATGAATCATTCAAGAAAGACAGACATGAGATGGGTGGAATTGAAAGAAGATGCATTCTTACCACTCTTGGTTTGAAAGGAGGCTCCATCCTTCTTTCTTCTAAAGCCTCCCAGTTTATTTCCCGGAAAAAGGCATGCTGGCGGATGTTCCCCCTTGCTCCTAGTCTCCTCTCAGGTTCTCTCACAAAAAGCTAGAATGTTGAAGAAAGAGAAATACCTTGGTCTTTTATCAATAACAGTGTATTCATTAGGGCAGTCCTACCAGACTTCAAACTTAAACATGGTTGGTGAGAGTGTGAAGACTCTTCTAACTTACTAAATTTCTGATTGGGGAACCAGTTTGGATTCTTAGCTTAACATGCCAAAACTGAGACACCTTGGCCACATTTTTCCTTTGCAGGAGAGAGAGGACAAATTTGTTACAGCGGCAACAACATATCTGTCTAAGCATGCAAATATGCAACTACACGGGTGAAATATCTGGATCGCACTTGCAAGCTTTTGTCTGGACAATTTCTTGCTATCAGGAAATTTTTTAGGGCTGAAATATAAGCACAATTTGTGAAAATACTAGTCTGGCCTATGTGGGGTTGCATTCACCTCCTATACCTTTGGACACTTGGAGTGTCACTATTTGACCCTTTGTAATTAATGGAGAAAAACAGCCAGGTGCAAATCATCTGACCTACTTTACACATTTAAAGATGAGATAAAAGACATGCTGGAAGTGCTTGCTTCTCTCCACTGACTAGTTCCGATGTTGACAACTGTCTACTTTGTCAAAAGACTCCCAATTCAGATAGCTTGTGTTTACCGCATGCTGCAGGCTACAGGTCCTGTGGATGACTAATTCTGCTGAAAGTATGAAAAAGCTAGAACTGGGGACACATCTTTTCACCATCAGCTATGTGCAGGTCTGAGCCCACTCTTCAGTTACTATACATGTAGCCTGTTTTGTCATAGATGTTTTCATGGTTATGCAGGAGCCATTTGGCTCTGGAAGCAGCTGAAGTGTTTCTGGGGGAAAGTTTCAGGAGTGCTAAACGCTTCAGAGTTCCTCTCAATGTTCGTGAGCAGGATGTAGGGCTGAAATGTTGCTGTAACGGTGGGTGTGAATAGTTTAAAATTTAACTTAAATCTGCAGTAAAATATCTGGGACCTCCAGGCCAGCTAACCCATACAGTACCAGATCCCAGATCCCTCTAAAGTCAATGGAGAGGAATAGTGGCAATACCTGATAGCAGGTGACCTGAATACAGCCGCTATGTCCTATTTCAGAGGTAAGGGCAAATTTTCAAAAGCACTTTACTGTTGGAGGTAATCTCAAAATGGATTTGGGTTACATATGATAGAAGTTTCTTGCTACTCTATTCGGCCAACAGCGAGTATACAATAGATACCACTCAGAAAAGAACAAATATAAATATCTAATGCCAAAAGCGGCAGCAAAAGAATCTGATGTATGGACCATTGAGGGCCTGTTTGAAAAAAAACCCAGACATCGGGTTTTGGTGAACACCGTGGGCAAAGCCTCACCAAAACTGAAGTGTCCTACAGACAACTGATTACGCAGCAGTGCAGATTCCACAGGTTACATTCTGTGCTGATAATACAGGTATTAAGCATGGTGGAATACGTAATTATCCAGAGTCAGTGGCAATGAGAGTAGCCCATAATGGAGAAAATGTTTTTTTTTCCTAAGCAAGGAGGTTTATTGATTGGTATAAAGTTGATTACCATCTCTAATCCTGACAGAAGTACAGGTTGTTTGTGCAGAAAGATGGCAGTGTATGTCCCAGAAATAGACGTTAAAAATGTCAGTCTGCTATGTTAATGTCTTCCTGAACGACTGCTTTTGAATGTTTTCATTATTATCATCTAGTAGTGATACCTAAACATCTGAGCCCAGCACAGATGCTAAAATAATCTCTTGTTCTCCGTATTTTGTAGTGGAATGCTGTATGTTGCCCTGTCACTTTGTAAATGCAAAAGTAAAGGTAGGGACTGTAGGTCAGAGATGACCAAAATCTAGTGATGAACAAGTTACCGCACATCAGCTGAGCCATTATAACCCTCTGTACATGCTCTCTCGCCACGCTCCATCTCGAGGTAAAATGCCTTAGCTTAGATCATGTTCAACGTCAGTCCAAAGCCTGACTGAGGGGAGGTAACTTATTAGGCTAGTTGTGAATTCATTGCATTTTTCTCTTGCAACTCTACAATAATTTGCATCCCAAGCCAGGAAGGCTACAATGGTAAATGGCATGGGGCTGAGAAGGAGGCAATGAAAAAATCAGTGTATTAATGGAAGGGAATCTAAAACATGAGGAGGATGCCCATTAGAGGGAAACAGAAGAGTGTTCCACTCAGAAAGGACACTATGCATCGCTATGTAGGAGGTTCAAAGGGCCAAATATCCAGATGACATGGTGCTACCAGCTTGAGTAGCTCCGCCACTTCAGGACACAGCTCAGGCTTTGTTTTCCTGCTCTTTAGCTCAGTGCAAAGTTGCAAAATATTCTCCACTGAAAATCAAGCTGAACACCAAAGCAATCTACCTTAGATGTCCTCATATCTCTGAGGCACAAGAACTGCTTCGAAGACATACTTTTCAAGGAAGTCACTGTAACCTCCAGTTTGAAGCCTGGCAGAACTCCTTTTCCAGGAGTTAACATGCCTTGCAGCTTAGGGATTGCTTTGCAAAGAAACTGATCTCTGCTGGTATCTGATGACCTGTGATCCTACTACTGGATGTGAGGAGCCATCATCACAATTCACAGAATCATAGAATCATAGAATGCTTTGGGTTGGAAGGGACCTTTAGAGGTCACCTAGTCCAACCCCCCCTGCAGTGAGCAGGGACATCTTTAACCAGATCAGGTTGCTCAGAGCCCCGTCCAACCTGACCTTGAATGTTTCTAGGGATGGGGCCTGCACTACCTCTCTGGGCAAACTCAGGAGAAAGAAGACACAAAGATGGCCTTACAACGTAGGTCAGGTGTGCTCTGAGGTCCACAGACAAGAAAGTGACTCTCTCTGGTCCACACTAAACTTGCTTCTCTGAACAACAGCTGAAGATGCACAAATCAAGTAAGACAGTTCTGGCAAAAAGACATTTGTTCAATGTGTGGTAATTCTTACCTTCACCAAAATGTCCTTTGCATCCTTGTCAAGCCAGCGAGGGTAGAACGGGTTATCCATACGGATAGACTGGAAAAGCTCCTCTTCATCTTGGCCATGGAAAGGAGATTGGCCAATAAGCATCTCATACAGGAGGACGCCAAAGGACCACCAGTCAACGGAGGTGTTGTACTTCTGCCCCAGCAATATCTGCCCAAAGAGAGGAGTCACAAAGACAGACGCAAAATGTCTGACGTCAGTATTTCAACTTCAGAAGGGTGGCCAGACCCTGACCTTTCAACAGCCACTTTGCACTGAGTGGGATAGCAGAGGTGCTTCCCCCTGCCTGAAGCACGAGCCAGAGCATCTGCCAGTGGTGCAGAGGCTGTGGTTGAGGGAGCTCCAAATCGCAGCCACACCTGGGTGCCAAAACAGTCCTTTGCACCACAGATAACAGGTTGCATGTTTCTCTTATTACTTTTAAGTCACTTGAACAAATCCTTGGCTACCAGAGAGATCTGAAACAAAAAATTGAGGCAAGTCATCTTTTGCCTGCTCTCCAAGTTATCCCAAGTGTTCAGATCAGGCTTGTGAACTCCAAGAAGACAAACAATTAGGTATTAGCATTTTGGGACTGATTTAAGTCACACAAGCTGTATTTCAAAATTACAAGTTTGACAGTGTAAGGGTACTATAGGACTACCAATCAGTGGAAATGGTGTGAATCTACCCCTGCAAAATCTGCCCCAGGAAAAACATGAGAAAGCAGTTGCTGATCTGTCCTCTTGAGGCCAACTGAATTATAGGTAGAGGAATGGGAATTTGTCCCCAGTCAGTCGATTGGTTTGTGCCTTTCTGTGTCAGCTATGAAGTGAAGGCCACATCCAGTATGTGGGGGCCAGGGAGGGTCGGTTGGAGTGACAACCTCCCTTAAGAAGGGATGTGGCATTTTCTTCCCTTACAAACCTGGCCAGACACCACCAAGTTCTCAAACTTCCCCTCTGGGGAAGCAAAATTAATCTCACCTGTAATGTAATGTAATGTAATGTAATGTAATGTAATGTAATGTAATAATCACACATCTGTTATGGAGATACCTAGAGCTGAACTAGTTATTGTTAGCTCCTTTTATAGTCAAGGAAGAGAATTAGTCCGATTTTAGACATCCAGCTAAGTATCTACCTGCTGTAAAATACAACCCCCTGTTTGTCTCCTTTGGTTACCAAGGAGCCTAGACAACTTATTCATATATAGATATTTACATTGCAGATGTCTAAAGGTACATGTCATGACTGTGATATCTAGGATCCTTATCAGGATTTTAGAGCTGGAGAGGGAAATAAATAGCTCATTTTAAGGCACAATCTTTACTCTTGAGCCCACAGCCTGGTTGCACATGTGATCCCCTGTACCATAGCTACGGTGTAGGTATCAGTGACAAGCCATGGAGATGGCTTAATACCGGTGAAAACAACTATCCAGATCAGTACATATGAAACTGCTGATAGCTGAAAAATTATGATTTAGAGAGGTGATCTTTACTGCTGGCTCTGAGGTACAGTGGAATTAGATGAGTAATTTCTTCACTGTTTTCATACCTTGTCTGCATTGCTTGTAAATTGCCACTTGGGTCCAGATTCATCTTATTGCCTAAAAGTTACGTGTCTTGTTAATTCAGTTATCCAGAGTCTCTGCACCAAGGGAGGTTTAGACTGGATATTAAGAAGCATTTCTTTACCAAGAGGGTGGTCAAACACTGGAACAGGCTTCCTAGAGAGGTGCGCGATGCCCCAAGCCTGTCAGTGGCATTTGGACAATGCCCGTAACAACATGCTTTAACTTGGTCAGTGCTGAAGTGGTCAGGCAGTTGGACTAGATGATCATTGTAGGTGCCTTCCAACCAAAATAGTCTAGTCTAATCTAGTCTGTTCTGTTCTGTTCTGTTCTGTTCTGTCCTATCCTATCCTATCCTATCCTATCCTAATGGAGGAAAAATGGTGATTTAACTGACTTACACACCTAAGGTAGGAAGGGATTACTTGTCTTCTGGGATGTTTGCCCTTCTACAACACTATAAAGTGCCATCAGATCCTTCACTTTTAGGTTAATTTTCTCACATTAGGTGAGAAGTGTCCCTCTGTAATGTACCTGTGGCATCTAGCAAAGCAGGACCTTAATATCAGAAGTCTAAATCCAAGCTGATGGAGAGTGTTCATGACTAACACATCTGTCTCCAAAAATGCCAAAAGAGGAGATGCAAAAGGGACAAAAAACCTATTTGAATATGAGGCAATATACAATGTGTTTCACTCATAGTAAAAAAAAAGAAAGAGCAAGACTCCCAAATATATTTATTCTGAGTTACCCCAACATTTCCTTCTGAAAAGACACATCGTTTTTACTTTTTCAAGTATAAAATGTCTGGAGAATGAAATTAAATGTTTTATGGCAGTCAAGGAAAAGATTTATTAGCTTTGCAATTCTCTGGAAAAAGTAAACACACTCAGAAGTTTCATTTCAGGTTAAGTCTTTTTTTATTTTTTTGTCAAATATCTTTTGAAATAAAAAATTGCTTGTCTACTGACCCAAAGTCCCCTTATTTGCTGTAGCCAAGGTGCTGGGTCTGTAACAAATTACAGTGCTAGCAGCCGCATTGAAATACTGACAAAAAGTCCAGTGCTTCCTAGCCTCTGGCGGGAGAGATGATCCATAAACTCTAGCAGTGCTTTCAATTTAGAGGTAAAATATTTTATATGCACTCATTGAATCTCTAAAATAAATGATGGTGCAGAAATAAAACTCTGAGCTATTTTAGTCTTTTTCTTTTCTATGAAGTAAAATCACAGATAATGGATTATCACTTGGCGCTCTTTTTTTTTAGGATCAGAAAATAGCTTTTTTTTTTTAAATAAAAGCATATTGAAGTGGAATAAAAGACAATTGCAGCTTGATTGCAGAGCACACTTACACCTACTCTTAGGCAATACAAATCCAATTGATGTGAAGAGACCAGCCCTTGTCTCAGCAGTGGTGTAACCTAGATCAGAATCAAGCCCTTGGTGCACAGTAAAAGATCAATGAATTATAGTGGAGGGGAAAAAACCCAAAAGCTTTAAAAGCTACTTGGAAAGTACCGATATCCATCACGAAAACACTAAAATCAGGAAATGGGATCTTGAATGGCAAATAAGTGGATTTCAGAGTGATGTCAGACATGATGCATGGATGACTCGTAGGTTCTTCTCTGAGCTGAAAAATGTTTTCTTTGGCCCCAATTTGCCACCTAATTAGTCAAAGCCTCTCCACAGTAAGATCTATCAGTGTGTGAAGTCACCAGGTTAAGGGAGCTTTCTCTTTTCTGGAGGGATCTAGTCCAAAATATCTAAATTTACTGGCCAGAAAAAAAAAAAAGAACAAGTTTCTGTCTGGGAAAAAATGGAAAGAAATAAGGGGAAGGGAGAAGGATCTTGTTATGGGCAAGCTGGAGTTTGGTGTCTGTGACCACCCAGTTTTATTGCATGGGCACATGGAGGCCAGGTTCAGCTTTTCTCCACTGAGCATCAGTAGATATCAGCTGCAGAAGGAGAAGAGGAACAGTTGGTATGTTTTTGCATGGAGCTTGGAGACTGTCTCCATGCAAGCCCCAGCCTTCCTGAGTCAAGGGGACAGAGCAGGACCTTAACACAAGCTACAAGCTCTGCCTTGCCCTTGTCAGCTCAAGCACAGCCTGGCCCTGATACAATTCCATCATCTTTAGTTTTAGAGCCTCCTTCACCAGGAGACAACTTGTGGAGGCATGTCCTGTAGGGATGGATGCATGCAGTGACATGAGGTGCTCTGGCACCGTGCACAGCCAAAGCAGAGAAGCAGGCAGTCCACAGCCCAGAGTTAGCAGGTCAGGTCCCAGATGTCCCCCAGACAGCAACATCTGTCCTCTGACTGCTGGCATGTAGAGAGGAAAAATCAGGATGTATGACCACTCTCATGTTTATGTCTCCCAGCATCTCAGCCCCTTTTAGAAGCAGCTATCGGTTGTTTTTTATCTAGACAGACCCTCAAGCCTGTGCTCAGTTTTAAGATTATGCCTCTGGTGGCAGAGCCTTTTCAGAGCATACAGTGCCTTATTCAGCTCTGGGAGGATGCTCCAGATGCAGGCTGTGTTTGCAGCCAGCTAAGAACCTGTCTGAGTAAGAGAGAAGTCCAAGCTTATGGGTGCCATCCCTACTCAAGCATCAGAGCATATCCCAGAGGGAAGGTGAACCCTAATCTTTGCTTTATCGCGTACCCAGCCTCTCTTCTCTTTCTAACAGGCGGTTAATCAGTGAGGAGGGAGAATCAGCTCCAGGTGGGCATTTTGTCCCACCTTTCTCTATTTTCTCTCTTAGGTTGTGATGAACATCATCCCTTAGAAGTGCCCATAGCTCCCAACTAGCCATGGAAGCTGACTGTTAGCTAGCTAGGGAACATGCTTCCCATTCCTCATGCTGTTTCTGTCCCTGAATTGCAGGATTTACCTCTTGGAGCTTCTTCTGCCATGGCCCGAACTGGATTTCCATTAAGCATTCTGTTTCTTGGTTAAGCCAAGCACCACTTGCTTCCCAGGCCCATTTGCACAAAAAATGAATTTGCCACAAAAATATGCAAGGCCAGACAGTAACGCAGACTCTAAGTCAAACTGAAATCCAGTTTCTTGCCTGGAAAAGCAGGTTATTACTCCTTGCACCCTCCACTGACAGTCATGTCTTAAGACTTTCGCTGCCCCACAGCAGCTTGCTGACCTCCCTGGACCGTACACCTACCTCAGGAGCGATATAGTCGGGAGTCCCACAGAAAGTACTTGTCTTCGCATCTCCAAACATGTTCTCCTTGCACATCCCAAAGTCAGCAATTTTGATGTGCCCCTCATTGTCCAAAAGGACGTTGTCTAGCTTCAAGTCTCTGTGGAGGAAGAGAAGGAAACCCCTCCTTTAAACTGTTACAGAGCCACACAAGTTATTTTAGCAGGTTACACTTATTAACTTGCTATCTGCCGCTGTGTAGTGCCTACGTGTTGCAATTACAAAGGAAGGCTGAGGGCCAAATGAGGAGCTGCTCTCTTGGACTTCAATAACCCTCGTCCTCATTCCTCCTGTCCGAGCACCGACTCATTTGCTGGAGAAGACTTTACCCAAGACATCTTCTAAAAGCTGCCTTCTTCAAGGACACAGAATAGCGAAGCTCAAAAAGGGCTTTGCACCATCTGGTGCTTCTGCCCTAACACAGTCTGGAGAAGGTGAGCCAGAAGAGACTATCTAATGCTCACCTTCTCCTTCCCTGGGAGCCTCAGTACTCTCTCTGAAGCTGCTGCCAGCTCTCCCTCCCAGTGCAGGCTCTACAAATGTTGGAAGAGGTAAGAACCAGCAAGCCCTGCGTGGCTTGCAGAGTGTCAAAATAACCCTAGACATCAGCAGAACATCCACCACCTTTTCACTGCTGGGCTGCACTATCTGAGCCCTGGGGATTTTCAGAGCCCTTCACACATAGCTGCCAAGCTGTTGTCAGAGGTTTCAGGCTCTGGGCTACTGTGAGAAGCAAAGAGCCCAGAGAGAAAAAGAAATGCACAGAGAAGGAAATAAAAGCAAGTGAGGTGATGAATCATGGCCACTGACAGAGAACAAAGAGGTCCCCATGTGGGAACAACCTCTGAAAGGAGAGAAAAGCACGTAAAGAAAGAAGAAAAGGCAGAAAGAAAGAAAGGCTGGCATGGCTTCTATGTTAATTTTTTTATATCTTACCTAAATGTTTTTCTTTTCATTGAAATAATGACTCAGGGAGATGTTTGGATCAGTGATGTTGCACTTCACCTGGGATGTAGGTAGAATTTGGGTTACCTGGTCTTGGAGCACCCATGCTCGTGCACTACCCATCCTGTGCTATCAATCACTGCTCCTTCTCAGGGCTCCCAAATCACCCAGACACAACATTTGCTTGCGCCCACAGCTGAAGAGACAATTGGTCTTTTCTAGCCTCTGCTGATTCACAACCTACACACATTTTCCACATCTCAGACACGAGTCCTAACCGCAAGGCTGCTATATACCTACCCTCCTGGTGATAACTGTTTTACAATGTGTTTTTTTCAGAAATGGCTTTGACTCCCTCAAAGAAGGTAATTTCTAATGCATGATGCTCCTGAGATGATCGCCTACAATTTCAGGGAAGATGGCTCTTCAGCCTCCCTCTGTGCAAAGCTCCTCGTCTTGCTTCAGCCAGGTCCCAATCAGGGTGAGGGACCTCGCAATGTCTACCCACTAAATTGTTGTCATGGAGCAATTGTTCATTGCTGCTAGAATACAGCCCAAGAAAAAGTGGGAGTCATCAATCAAAAAGAAATACAGAGACAACCGAGGCATTTGCCTTCCAAGTGGTAGACGCTCATGCTGTCACAATTTCCAGCTGGAATGACTTATTTTAGTTACACCATTGAGATCAATCTCTGGCTGCCAGCACTGCTTTTATTCATCTGGTAGATCGAAGCAAAACAAAAAACCTATCACCTACAGTTTGCTTTCATTATTTTGATGAGTCTCAAACTCATTGGCTCCAGGGATTGGAGTTTCTGCCAAAAATGCCTCAGCTCATTCATTAAAATTTAAGCCAACATTTCCAAACGTGGGTGCATGAGACAGAACAGCTGGATTCATTATTCTTACTACATCGCAAGTGATGTAGTTTCAAAAATGATTTCTATTCATTTTCCTAAGTGCTTAGTTAGCTCTGACTGAGATACCGGTGGCTGTGCGTTCTCAGCTGACTTCGTTGTCATTGTCTTCAGTGAAAAAAGGAAAAAGGAGCAGGACTGGTTAAATCTTTTCACTCAAAGCTTGATACCCAAAGCAATGCCGCGCCGACTCCCGGGAATGGGCTATTTCTTCCTGTCACCACGCTACCCAATGTCTAGCTATCCCAATTTGCCCACGCTTCCCAAGGCTCCAGACGCTAAACATCTCTCTCCTTTCATGAGGAAATGGGTCCCAGACCCTGACACACCACTGATGTAGCAATTCCAAATAAAAATGTGAATTATAAACAAAATGCCATCATTAGCAGTCTTGCCACAAACTCACAATGCCCTGCAGATATTTTTAATCAATTTTTCTGAGAAGTCTGACTAAAAACGACAGACATGGCTAAGTGATTTGGGCACTTCAGATAATGTTTCCCTTCAGTCATCCAGAACAATAATTAGAGCCAGAAACTTGCTGAGACCCCAGAGATCATCTTAGCTTAATGCCATTGATATTGATCTCATGTTTATGCAATCACCATCACTGGTCAATAAAGCTTATAAATGGCTCCCACATGAGTACTAATAATGAATAATAAGGCACGTTTACATGAATCAAAGCTTGCGTTTTAATGGGAGAGTGGATTGTAAACAAGCCATTCACTTCTAGCATTTGCTCTAATGTTCATACTACATGACAAACATTGAAACAAGCTCATTTTCGTTTCAGCAAACATCGTTGCTTTAGTGAGCTTTCTCATTTGTTTGTGACAACCTATTTTTCTTCCTGCTTTTACAGAAGGTTGCAATACAGTAATAACTAACTTTTGCCATGAAAATGAGCTGGACTAGAGCTCCCCAGAAATTCGGTTCCTCCTTTTGTCCATGGGAAAGCAGACTGTGGCCTGATTTCTGCAGCCCTTCTTCCTCCCGTCTTGTGTCTGTCCTTTTATATAGGTCTGAAGCACAACACTCGTGCATTAGATCAAAGCATCCGTGCATAACTTTGAAGGTCCTAGGGAAGTCAAGCAGAAGCTGGAATGGGCAATTTTGTAGTAGAGGACTTCTCCTCCTCCAGATTTGATAGATGATACATTGCGGACTAAGTACATACTAGCAACTTTGGGAGAGAACTCTCCCAAAAGAGTGCAGCTGCTTGCAGTGTCCCACCTAAGTCCCCATTGGCTCCTTGTAGAGCCTGCTGGTAGGAATGGGTACTTCTCATACAGACTCTAAAAAAGGTTAGATGAATCTAAAAAAGCCCACTCCTCTCTGCTTACTACAAGAAGAGCTTGGGCGGCTAGCTCAGATTCATGATGGAAGGTGAGATGAATCCCATCTCCCCATGGAACTGTGCACAGAAGACCTGTTAATAACCCCAAAATTAAGGTATATCACTGTCTCCCTGCTGTTGTTACTTGAGTTGAGCTTGTCACCACTGACCCAGGTAACCAGCACACCAGATATACCAAATTTCTCATGGCTAACTTGACCTTATATACGTTCATACATGGAAAGCTTAAACTGGGTGCCTATGCTGGGTGCTATATGAATGACTCAGCGTAAATGCATCAAAGTGCTTGTTTTAATATTAACTGAAATAGGACTGGATTCTCAAATAGAGCTCAAAACTGCCTTTTCTACACTATCTCTTCAAAATAAAACAGCCAGACTCTGTAGAAAGGAAATCTGCATAGGAATGCAATACCAGTAAGTACATCTAAGCAACAGTCTCTCAGTTACCATTAGTGCTTGCAGGGAAAGCAAAAAAGGTTTAGCGTATTAGACACTAAAGAGTAAAATTACCTGTATATTATGCCCTTGGAATGGAGGAACTGGAGCCCGCATATAATTTCAGCAGCATAAAACCTGAGTGACAGAAGGCAAAAGTTAGAACTCATGCTTCCCAACAGGGGCTTTCAACCAGACCCAAAAAGATGGAAACTTTGTCTCTAGAGGAGCCAAAATTTCATTAAGTTCCCTGAAGGCTTGGAGTGTCTCCAGAAGGCTTGGGGTAAGTGGGTTTTACAGGTGACTGATGGATGATGTGAGATTCCCAAAAGCATGCCACATGGCTAGCAGCCCACCTCCCACTGAAACCACTTTGTGAAATGGTAGGGATTTGGAGCCTACCCATCTTCAGGGATTGGGAAGCTACACTGCAAGGCTAGCTGTATTTTTTTTACATGTAACCAACTCTGAGGACATGACCTTCAGTGCCCAATGATGTCTCCAGATCAGCGGTGGAGCAAAAAACCACCACCCAGCTCCTGCTCCCTACCCTGCCTTGCCTCGAGATACGGTCCATGTAGCAAGGAAGGCAGACCGGGTGGTGTCTGTGCCTCTCCCTTATTTACATATTTAAAGTAACTCAGTGACTTACAGTGATGCACCAGACTGCAAACTGCAAATTACAGCTAATGCCTCAGACCTCAAAAGAGCAGCTATAATTTGCCGTGTTCAGTAGCTGCTGCCCAAACAGTGGAGCGGTCCCAGCAATGGGGCGGGCAGGTGGGCATCTGGATTTGGGGAGCACAGACAGTCTCCTTGGCTTGGCAAGCAGACCTCTTCACTGCTCAGATTTATGACTTGCTTTTGAAATTTCCTCCAAGATTTGAACTAGCTAGCAGCTCGGTGGCCTTTCTCCGGAGTCTTTTCGAGTTTGAGATCTTTGTTCTCAACACCTTTCTGCCTAAAGGACAGCACCACATTCTGCTGCAAAGAGGCAGCATAAGGCAGAAGCACCCTTGCACAACGAAAGTGCCCTTCCAGAAAGGTTTGTAACCGCAGGATCATCTGCCCCTCCAGTGTTGTACAGCTCTGCTCCCTCAATCTTCAATGCATTGGCCCTTAATTCTGAACATTCAAATGCTTTTGAAAAAAATCGTCAAATTAAACGCTGATTTAAATGAGGGTTTGTTTTTTTCTTTTTTAAATTATTAAACAAATATTAATTCCTATAGTGGTTTCAATATTGACTTTTAAAATACCTTTTGCTCGCAGAAGGATTAAAAGCACCTTTCATTTATTCTAATTCTTCTATTTACTTTAATCAAAGTGAAATAAATTTTTAACGCCCTGTTGGTGTATTATTTTTTATTTAAATTTACCTTTTGCACTTTTGATAGGTTTTATCTCTTTCCCCGTCCCCCGAATCTTAAAAGCAAAAAGGGAAAATCTCATTACTTCTAATAAACAACAGCTTCACTTCTGATCGCTGGACTGGGAACCTCAGCTTAAGCAGATCCTGAAGCTTGGCTACAGGCCACCCAGTGTTGTAAAGAACAAGATATTTGGTTCCACAGATGGCTGAAAATGCATCTGTGGGATTTCTTTGATGGTGGTAAATTTGGGGTGGAGGTTGGGTCCACGATATCATTACCGGGGCCTCCAATTATGGGCTGAGCAAGAACTCAACGAATACAACAAAGAGCAGCCCCAGGGCTGCTGTAATTCACAGCAGACACCTGTAGGTTGCTTTAAAATGACCCTCATCCATGGGCCACGTAAATAAGGTCTTAGGCATGCTTGGGGCTCTTTGTAGACCGTGGAGGCACTTGCAGAGGTAAGATCTGAGGTGGATTGAATGGTCCCTCTGGAGCCCCTCTCTGTCTAAGGGACTGCGGTCCTGGGAAGGGGACTGATCCAGCAAGCAGGGCAGCCTAAGGCACAGCTTCTGTCCAGCTCAGCTCTCGGCTCTGAATAAACGTTTGTGGGACTATGCTGAGGTTAGCGCAAAATACGGGAGCTAGGTCACAGGCTGGAAGGAGGTCTCTGGATTGCAGGCTAAAGGGTAAGCCTGCAGGCAGACGCAATGCTGACAAGGGTGTAGCAGCGTCTGTAATGCTTCCAGACAGAAATAGCTTCCCTGGTTGACCAAGAATGCAAAGCAAGGTCACGTCTGACTGCAATCAACTGTGCGGATGGGCTCTAAAAAGCCTTTTGTGGGAGGGGAAAGAGGACAGGGAGAGGAAGTGACTTGCTCCAAGTCCATCATTGAGTCAGGGTGATGACCTCCATGTCTGTTTCGTTCAGTTTGGAGAGAGCTGGGGTAGAAAGTGTTTCTGCTGCCAGCACAAGCATTATCCCCACTTTGCAGTTGGGTAAGGTGCAGAGGGCAAATGATTTGGCCAAGGTTTCCTCTACAGGACAGTGGCAGAGCTGGGAATAAAACAAAGACCCCTCGTGTCTCCAGCTGCTGCCTTTGCTTCTACCATGTGTATGACCTGCAAGCCAGAAGGTAATAATAACATCTTACGTCGCTCTGGGAAGGTCGAACTTATGACAACTCTGGATATGGAACATGAGGTCTCCTCCGTTGAGGTATTCCATCACAAAGAAGAGGTTTTCCTAGAGAACGAGACAAAATGACAATAAGGGGTGGGGAAGGGCGAGATAAAATTGAAAAAAAAAACCCCACCCAGAAAGCACTCAAAAAGAGGAAGGAAAACATTACAGCGAGGGTTTTGGAAGGAAAGCAGTTTCTTTTTCAGATTTCTCATTTCTCTTTTGTTCTCTAAGCCCATACTCACCCTCTCTGCTCTATTTTGTATAAACAGCATTAGCAAATATTGCAAATCCACTTAATAACCAGCTGGTGTCATTGATTTTTACCAGTAGACCTCAAGGCTCACTAGAAGGGGATGAGTGACTCTGCAGTGCCTGTATAACAGAAGAACCGATGGACAAGCTTCCTGGGGGACTAGTGGAAGAGGCAGAAGTAAATCCCAGGTCTCCTCTGGTCCCCAGCCCAGTGCGTTATCCATCCAGTGGAGCGATCTCAAGCTGGTGTTACCCGCATTCCTCCACATCTTCTGTGGAGCCACATGGGTCTGACCTTTTCAAGTTATCAGAGACACCGGCCAGATGCTGCAACCTCTTTTAAGCACACGCTTGATTTTAAGCCTGGGAGCTGCTCTGTTAAATAAGGCAGGATGTAACTTGCTAGCGGGAAGACTAATGAATTAATCATATTTCTGGATGCCCATTGAGTGCTTGCATGTCAGAGAAGACTGGAAAAAGATCGAGTCCTTGTCCCCACTTGTTTGCAACCATCAGCCGTTCTGCCAGGGCAGTGGAAAACTCTCCTCCTGGTAAATAGGAAGGATATGGGGGAATCTCTGTATTGAATAAAGAGCAGAACAGATCATCAAGGTTTCCTTTCCAGTCCTTGATGTACACCACATTGATCCCCTTGCTGCTTCATGAGCCATAACTTCACCACCAGGCCCCCACAGAAGCTGGAGACTGATTCAGACCAATCCCTTCCACATTGAACTGCACCTACAAAGCAGGAGGGGTGTCTTTTTCTGGAAGAAGAGTATCTGTGCAATAACTTATGCTCCCAGTTTAAACTTCTGTTTGAATACATGGATAAAATAAAACGGATGCAGCATTTTTTTTTCTCGTTGTCTTGTGGCCATCCATATATCAGCCATTTCCTACTTCTAGATCATCAGAACAAAGAGAGGCTCTTTGTTCTGTACACATCTGAAGTTAGTCGTCTCCAGGCTATGTTAAAGTTTGTGAGTATCTTCTCTTTGTTGCGTATTGCCCAGCACAATTTTTTTTTTTGGGGGGGGGGGAATAGAGTTCTTTTCACTTATATTTTTAACAGTCAAAGGAAGATTTTTATCCATGAGATCTAATGTAAGCATCTCTGGCAGCAAGCCAAGATCTGGCTATTTAAAAAAACAACAGTGTTTGTTCCTTTCAAATAACAGCTGTCTGCTCTAATTTGTGCAATTTCTTTAGCCAGATCCATTTAATTACAGTACTCTTATTTAAATGGATGTCTGGCTCGAAACCCCACCTGCCATCCAACAAGCGCAGGGCCAGATCTGGCCTCCCAGGCAAAGAATACAAATTTTGCCATAAACCAAATGGGCTCAGGTTTTCAGTTTGAAGGTCTTGCATCTGTAGAGGTCTGTGCACACCGGTCAGTTTAAGCAAGTAAGAAGGCCAAATGGAGATGGGCAATTTAGTATAGAAATGCATAAATCTTGGAAGCAGTGTGAGCTCAGGAGCCCGTTCAGGAAAACACTTGAACAGATGCTCTTTGTGAAGGTACGCAGGGATGTGATGAAGTTTAGCTAACAACAGACCAGCAGCCGCATGTATCACGCTGGGACAGAAGAAACCTTATGGATCTTCAAATGGGCCAGACTCAGCTTCAGTGGACTGGGAAGGAGAAAACCCCTGGGTTTCCCTGGAAAGTCCCCTGAGTTTGGCTACACCTTATCACACATCTTTAAGCATAACTTGAAGTCCACATTTATTCAGCAGTCGTGCTCCGCTTGCTCATGGATTCGAGCAACCATTTGATGCACCCATTTAATTGAACTGGGGACTCTAACTTGAAACTGGGGACTTGGGCAGCATCCTTCTGCCATCTGAGGAAAGAAAAGGTGGACAACCTCTCAGATTAATTGGCATCCAAAGACCATTATATGAACTCAGTTGCTCAACTGTCTAAAGCTATGAAGCTGAAGACTACAAACTTAGGCATGATTAATACTGAAGTTCATGGTCTACCAGGTGCTACAGAGTGGTACATAAATGCTGTTGAAGAGAAAGACAGCATCACTCTGAGTTTTCTGCTCTGAGACTTGGAAGTTCCCCTTGCTTCTTGCACATGGAGAAAAATTGCTTGAGGTCAGGCCTGAGTACCTCATTGTGAGTCTCAAGATGTAACCAAGCAGTGCAAGCTGCAACACGTTAAAAAGGGGAAGCAGCAAAACCCATGCTTGTAACCACTGAAAATTCAACAGTGTTCTAGAAGTTAAAGGGTTAGAACAGCACAGAGGACACGTTTGCAGACAGGCTCTGACCTACAGTTCCTCTTGTCCTGGAAAAGTTATCTGATGGCTCCTGTCTGCTACTGCCAGGCTCTGAAGTCTGTCAGCACCTGGAGCAGGCAAGAGTGGGTTGAATGGGTATTTCTCAAGACATGGCAGCTGGGTTGGCATGACTTTATCATGCCCTTATCCCCTGTGATGGTCCTAGCTCAGGGATGCCAAGCAAACAAACAAAAACTGCTGTTCCTCAGTAATGAGACCTACACAGCTCTGAAGGAGGCTTGGGAAGGGCCCCTCACCTTCGCCTGACCTGTCTGCCTTGCAGACAGATGGACAGATGACTTGCTGAGAGCATCGCCCGTGAGAGCATCCTTGGGTAGCAAACACTCAAGTCAAACTTCTGGTCATGGTTCCAGACTTGCACAACAGAACAGAACAAATCTGGTCTCTCGGCAGAGTTTGGGGCCATCTTTTACAACCACAGACCTCAAGGAGGACTGTCAAGGCATTTCCTGCACTCAGTGATGGACATGCCCCGGGATAGTTGGCACTCGTTGTCTTGTGGCCATCCATATATCAGCCATTCCCTACTTCTAGATCATCTTCCAGGGGCCTTCTCCATTGCAGCAGAGGGAACACGACAAACCCCCCTGCGGGAGGACAAAGTGCTGCTCCTACAGCAGACAGAACCGTACAACATGACGTTGTACAACACACAGTTAGACACATACAGGTGCGCATCCTGCACACAAAAGAACATGGTTCCCTAGTCAACTCGATCCCACCAGGTGCTGAAAGACTTGATTGCTGCAAGAACTCAATTTCTTGCCCTATCAGTCCCTCAGTGCCTGTGCTGAGCTGAGCTCCTCGCTGCAGAGCCATCTGCTCCCTCTGCCTCTCCAGGACATGGTAGGGATGGAGTTAAACCAACCTGCTGCTGTTCTGCATGCCACTGCTGTGAGAATGAATAGTCACTATCAGAGACGCTTTCAACTTTATAAACAATGAGTATAAAGCAGGCAGCATTTAAATTGATCTTTTTTGAAGGTACATCCTATAACAGGCTCTTAAAATCCTCAAACCAGCTGGAAGCCCTCCAGAGCACTTTTCTGCAGAGATTTTCAGATTTTGTTTTCTTTGCATTTGAAAGCACTTGCATACATACAAATACACAATTTAACACCATTTACTGAGGAGCAAAAATTCTTCCCAGGGCTTCCAGGAGGATGAATATCGGAATAATTAATGCTGCAGGACAGTGTGGCTTTACCCTTATTTAGAGCAGTTATCCCAGCAAATGACTCCGTGTGGAGAAGGCTCCACAACACATATTAAGTGACCTAAACCCACTGCATGCCCATTGAATTACGTTGGCCCTTGCCAAGAGAAAGATTTGACACCATGCAATTCCTGCAGCTGATTCTTGTCTCACATTTTCATGCAGCTCAGCCCAGCCCAGTCTGGGTGCTCATCCATGCTTCGGATCTATTTTATTTCATGGGATAGATGGGAGCCAAAGGCCTCTCAGCCCTTCTCCACCATACCACCCAGTGAATGGCCCCTCACCTTCACCCTACCTGTCTGCCTTGCAGACAGATGACGGACGACTTGCTGACCGCCCATGAGAGCATCCTCGGGTAGCAAACACTCAAGTCAAACTTCTGGTCATGGTTCCAGACTTGCACAACAGAACAGAACAAATCTGGTCTCTTGGCAGAGTTTGGGGCCGTCTTTTACAACCACAGACCTCAAGGAGGACTGTAAAGGCATTTCCTGCACTCAGTGATGGACACTGCCCCAGGACAGTTGGCACTCGTTGTCCCATCACAGCATCCCACCCCGTGGGAAAGCAAGCAATGCATGCGCTCCTCACTGTGTCTACTCCCATGAAGAACAGCTAACGCAGGGTCACTCCTTGCTAGTAGGGGACCACAGGAGGTATCAACATTGCTATTTGCACCATCTGGGGACGACCAAAGCCAATTTGTTACAGATTAAAGCAACCCCAAGTTAATTCTTTTCTCTGTTTTTTTTTTTTTTCCCCTCTTGTGTAATATCAGTCTATCTTCTGGAGATGGCAGCATTTCTTACAGCTGTCAAATAATTCAGTCCAGTCCCTGATCTCACAACTTATTTTTTTGTTCTAATCTTTGCAGCATCAGTGTATTTGACTGCATGTTAAACTGCTCATTTGGGATGCTCAGCTTTGTGTGCCCATCTATTTGGGACAAAGCATATGAGTATATTTATACGTATATATAAAAATATATATGTGCACATGAAGGTGCAGACCTCTAAAGGTCCCTTCCAACCCAAAGCATTCTATGATTCTATCACTGGCAATAGCTCCTTTCACTTGAGTTCTGAGATCCCAGGACCCTTCCTCACAGCTCGTAGCAGGCAGAGCACATCACTCACCGTGGTAAACTGAGTTACTATCAGCCCTGTCTTGCAAGAGAAAGTGGCTTTCGCTATCGGTATTGGGTGGGATCTTGGAAAGAGACTAATTTTCTCAAGGCTAGAAAAAAAATTCTGTGAAAAGTCGAGGATAAAAAAAATCGCCAGACCAAAAACTAAACAAAAAGTAGTCAAAGTTATGAAACATAAATATTTTGTCAGCTGAAAAATAGGGGGGGGAAAGTAATGTTTTTATTTTAAGAAGTCAACTTTTTTTCAGGACAAAGAGCGGCTACACTTCAGACTTTTAGAAATGTCAGTCAAAGCTGAATGCATTTTGCGCTGATTTTGCTCAGAGCTGGCCAACAGGAAGACAATTAGAGTACATATATTTAATATGTCAATCAACTATCACTTAAAAAACTACGCTTGTGACCTGGCCCCCTCTTTTCCTTGTCAATACACTCCACCCGTTCATACTGCATGGGCTGACACTACCTGGAAGTGTCTTGTAAAGACTTCATATTTTTGATGTTATAATTACAGCTGCTCATACCTCCTCTGGCAGAACCTTGTTGAAATCCCAAAGCTCTGCTGAGACGCTGCTATTTCTACTGAACCATGTTGAAATTTTGGCCAGGATTGAATAAGACCTTGCCAGTTTTCCTGCCTGCTGGTTGCAAGAGGTAAAATCCCCAAAGCCTCCTTAAACTTCTCAGTTCTTCCCCAGCTTTCCCATCAGCTGGCTCAAATTTGGCCAACTAGCCTTGAATCAGACACTTCCAAGCTGACTTATCCTCTACAAAATATTAGGAGGATGGAGACCTAGAAACCTTGAAACTTCAAGATCGTGCATCCCAAATGGCTGAACCCCAAAGCATGGGATGGTTTATGCGAGGGAAAAATCACTGTGTTGCCCTGTACTCTCTTCCTTACCCTTCCTTCCTGGTCAATGCCAAAAACTGGATGCTGGCTAGAAGGATATCTTGTCTGTCCTCATAGGACGCCTCATCCTGTGACCAAGACTTTTTCTGTGCTTTTAGTTTAGTCCTCCAACATTTTGTTGTGCTTCAGTGGTTCAGCAATGCTGGAAGTCAAGGCTTGCAACCTCACCTCCCTGCAGGATGACTTCTCCTGCAAGGCATCAGCATCCTGCAGCCATGCTGTGGTCAGAGAGGATCCTGCATCACCTGAGGAGGGCATGTGGGCCTGATTCTGGGCTGCTCAGGAGGTCCGTGGCACAGCCAGGCAACGGAGCTGAACATCGAACGGGTGTGAAACACGCATGTGCCAACCTACACGCTCTGATTCAGGTCAAATAATTCAGCCTCGTCCCTCTAATGGCAAGACAAAGATAGAGGAAAACTGAAATTGCCCTTGGAAAATTTTGCAGGAACTGCAGTTTCCTCTGAGGAGACATTTTAATGAGAAATGTCCTGAAAATACTCATGGAAAACACTTCAGAGCCTAAGAATTTTTAAATTCTTAGTTACAATCCTTTTCTCCTTCCTGCCAATGTAAGAGATTTTAAAGTCAATATCAAGCACATTAAAACAACAGAGCATGTGAAAATGGCTCACCACCAGGACTTTGAAAAGATATAATACAACAGTAAAGCAGAAAAGAAACGTTTCTGTAACGTTTCCTTTTAAATTGCAATAAAGATTACTTCTCGTTTGGGTGGAGATAGTCTTCTGTCTTGCTATTTTGTGCTACAAGCCAAAATGCCTAAGGACTTAATTTGCATTTAGGTAAAGGGTGTGAATAAAAATTTGGTCAATGAAGTAAAGAAACAGTTAGAAACAAAAGTGACTTTCAAAAAGGGAAAGCCTTTTTATCACCGAAGATCAGTGAAATGCAAAAAGGAGAATAAAACATAAGCACTAGGATGCTAGTCACTGTTTTGGCATTACTAATTTAGGGATTTCACAGAATTATAAACATGTTTTTCCTCCTCTTTAACATAACAGTGTTCCTTTAAATCTAATACAACAGAATAGCTCTCTGAGTTCGTTGTTAAATCTCACACCATATAATTATGTCAGCTGAATATCTGGATGCAAAGATTACTGCAGTAAAATAAAAGAGTCGAGTTCAAAAACAGATCGGGAAAAAAAAAAACCCACATGCATTTGAATTTATTCTCACGTAGCAAAACACAAGTATTCTGAGTTTCAAAGGCACTGATCATTCAGCCTCTGCAGGAATAAAAAGGAGCATTAGGTGCCTGGTGCCTACAAAAACCTGCCTGAAGGGCTGTCAGGCTTTATATATTTCAGCATTCACTGATTACCTGGGTTGAGGCCAGGAAGAAACTCATCCCAGAGCTCAGAGAACTGACAACAGATGACAGGACTTTTTTTTTTTCCTCTGGAGACATGAGGACTACTGAGGTTCTTGTTTCAGTGTAGGAATATTCCTGGTTTTACTGTCCTTTGCAGAGGCACTCAGCACCTGAAGCAGCTCAGAAGCCTTGCAAGTCAAAGCATTAGAGATTCGGGATGGCATTGACACATGCATTTCTGTTTGACACTACTTATCTTACCCGGTGAAACCTTAAAAAAAAAATAAAAATTCAATTTTTCAATTGAAAATTCAAGTTTTCAATATTAAAGTCCAGAGAGGGACTACTCAGCAGTGCCCTGGCTTCTAAAATGATTGCTCTAAAAGATATTACAGCTGAACCATGCTGTCCCTTGAGCCGTGAAAGACCGTCCACGGCTTGTCACAGCTCTCCTGCTCTGAATGACTTTCACGCGTTGAGCGATCGCTGCTTGGCTTGCAAAGGTCAGAGGAGAAAAACATAAGCTAGAAATCAATCACACCCCAGAGCTGCTTTGGCCTGGGCAGCCACATTCCAGCCTCTGCATCTGTGAACTTGAGGGCAAAATTGAGAGATCAAATAGCTTTAAAGTGGCAATGTTGACTTGGGATGAGACGGATGGAGATTCTTTCTATACGCCAAGAGGCCAATACTGCGACGCTGCCCATAAGGCAGTGTAGGAAAAGATCACTTGGGTTTTTGAGCCTGGCACCCATGAATTTTTCAGACACTTGTTGTTTTTCCATCCTGCAGGTTTTCCTTGCCTCAGCCACAGCTGGAAACACAGTTCCCCCCTTAAATGGTCAATAAATCCCATCTGGCTCCTGGCGTGACTCCAATTGGTCTCTCGTCTTTTTGCTGTGGTCTCATGAGGGAAGAGGACACATGCATGCGTGCACTGCCTGAACCCAGAGCTGCAGACTGCCACTCCATCCTGAACCTGGCCTCCAGCTTCCAGACCAGGGCTGGACCGGGGCTGGACCACAGACAACAGGGTTCTGCTGCTGCGTGCAAGTCAGCCACTGCTGTTGGTCAACCTCCCTTGGGCACCTGGAGGCACAGGCAGCACAAGCAGCTCTCCCTGGAATACGAGCTCCCTCGTAGAGCTGTGACTGCTGTGAATATTTTGTCTTTTTAATTAAACCCTGATTTTCTTTGCTTTTGGAGCTTGGTCATTTATATTTTCCTCTGAAAACTAGCCCCAAAAAAAGGGAATTAATTCCTTTCCCCTCCAGGCAAGGATGCATTCCCAGGACATGCTGTCCTCACTGACAATCCTGCAGGGGTTAAACATGAGTGCCTGGGCTTAGCGTCACATCGCCTACAGCAGTTCCCAGACGTTCCTTGTTATAAATTTAATCTGTCTTTAAACAGGTGCCACATCCCACGGGTGACTGGGATATACCACAGAGGTTATATTTGTTTCTCCTGACCCTGCAGAAGCAGCAAGCCTCTTGCTGAGCAGGTCCTAAACTCACACTGAGCAGTATTTTGTATCACTGAATCCTGGGACTGAGCGGGGACTGGGAGCATCCTAACAAAACCCTGAACAAGCAGCCTTGAGAGGGTGATTTTCCTCTGAATCTGAGCTTTGGAAATGCAAACACCTCTCAGGAGTGGTTTGGGTAGGGTGGACAGACAAGACAATCTCTCAGACTTCCTTCCATCATTTTTTTCTGCGCCTCGTGTGTTCTTTAGTGTTAAGATGATTGGTTGTGGCTGTAGAAAAGGCTCTGGAAAGCTGATCAGTTGGTGGTTTGTTGCCATGTAGGGCCACGAAGGTATATACGTTACTTAAATGTCACTTCAATTTTGGTTTGGAGTCCTAAGCAGGATTTCAGATGAAGATGCTTTGTGCTGCCCCTCTGAACTGCAGCCTTCACCACCAGTGGTCCTGCATGAATTAGGAAAAGCCTGATGCAATTTGATGGTAACTGGGGGCAAAGAAGGTTCCCAAAGTGGATGACAACGTGTTTATTCTCCATAACCAGATTTTCTTGAGTTAGCTCTGGTCCAGGCTAGTCACTGCAGCATACTGCTTCATGGTCCAAGAGGTTCAGATTAACACCAGTGTGGGCACATCTGCACCCTGCTTGTGGATGTGGCCTTTGCACATCCTCAGCCCAGGGTACCAGGACACAGATTTTACCCCAGGTTAACGTGAGGAAGGCAGATGAAACTTCTAGAGCCATTTCCCAAGTGGTTAACCTGAAGATTCCTTCTCTTAGCACCTCCTCATATCCAAACTATTCCCTAACATCTAGGAGACTTAAGCACTTCACCAAGTATCTGTATCTCAGCAAAGCACCCTCAGTGCATGGAGGAAGGTGACAGATCCTTGTCTTACCTTGGTCTGGAACGTACAGAAGACATGAGTCAGGAATGGGTGCTCCCACGCTAAGGAGAGGACTCTCTTCTCCACCATCGTACATTCAACATCATCATCCATCAGCACCACATCCTTCTTCAGGGCTTTCACAGCGAAATACTGGTCTGTGCTCTTCAGCTCGGCGAGGAACACCTAGGGTGGAAAGAGCTGCTCAGAGTGATGCTCTTCTAAGAGCTGGCAACACAGCCGTGTGAGGATGGGAGCTGAGCTCTGGGGAATTCACTAGGGTAGACCTTAAAAAAGCTGATGTTTAAGGCCCAGTTCTGCCATTAAGACTTTGTAGTCTTTGAGTTTGTTCCCCACACCCAGAATAGTTTTATGAAGCTGAACCCCAGGGAAGGATGAGAAGGTCTTGGCGATTAGAAGAGCAGGGGCTGCACGCCCGTACGGACAGGACATATCAGAGAGCCAAACACTTGTGATAACAGAAACCATCTTTATGCAAATGCTCATGAGATACATTTCCTGTTTTCTGACTTCAAATAACAAAACATAGAATATTGCTTTGTCAACATGTGAAATGCAAATGCCCTGCACCAGATCCTCAGCAGGTGTAAACTGATGTCCACCAGCAGATAGACTGATCTATATCAGATGTGACTTTCTCCCCTTCCTCCCAGTTAGCAGGAGGCCTGAGCAAACAGGCTGGGTTCCTCGTGCTTCTGCAGGACTTCTTCTCTGAGAAGAGCAAAACACATCCCAGAGGAGTTAGGACTATTAATTTTTACGGGCAGGGAAAATGAGACACGGAGCAGCAGAGAAGGGTGTTCTAGAGACCACAGAGCAAAGAAGTCTCCATTGGAAGGCAGTGCCAGTCCTGATCTTTACGCTAACAGCCTGTCGACACTGTTTCCCATAGACTGAATAAATACGTAAGATTCATCAAAGAGGTCGGTGAAGTTCTCTACCAGACGCTATTTACTGAGTAAGCTCAGACACGTTTTAGCCCTGACAAAAGTTTTATTTACCCTTTTGGCTACTGCTGCATTTCACTTTGTAGCACTAGACAGAAAGCAGAGCCTAGAGCCTCCCTCTGTCTCGGCAGTGAATGACCAGAAATGCAAACAGTGCTGATGCTGCAGGCACCCTTTTTACCCCCAGTTTTGTGCAGGGCAGTGCTCTCCTGGGGAAACTGGGGAACGCAGTACATTTGTGACTTGTGCTGTGACTTCCAAGGTGCAGGTAGGCAATGCTAGACCTCATGCAGAGGGTGCTTCTTCACGGGTCTGGCCCTCAACCTCCCTGGTCCATGCAGAGCTGGAGAGACCCCTCGGGCATTGAGATCTGCACACCCTGTCCCCTCTATGGGGAAGTGAATCTTGCTCCAATCAAATAAGGGCACCAGGAGCAACACCTACACAGGAAACTTGTGGGTGATGTTTGTTGCAGAAGGGCATGAAATAGCCCATCCTCTCCACACCCACATGGTGCACTGCAGAGAGATGCAGATGCTTGCAGGCTTGGAGAGTCCATGTTATCACAGGGGGCTGAAGCAAGGTACAGAATCTTCTTCAGTGGAGGTGTTCAAGACTTGACTAGACAACCCCCTGAGCAACCTCATCTGATTAGACCTGTTTTGAGCAGCAGGTTGGATTAGATGACCTCCAGAGGTCACTTCCTTCCAATGTAAATGTTTCTATGACATCTATGCTCTTGAGTCCAGGTTAGTCTGAGCTGTGGATTTTGGGGTATTCTGGCTTAGCTCTAACTGAGATGCCTCAGCTCTGCTTCCCATGCAAACTGTAGATATACCAAGTATTTTCAAGTATGGAAAGCCAAGACAGCAAATATTTCACCAGTTTAAGAACTGGCTGCAGCAATTGTTCCAGCTCACTTAGCAAGCACAAAGCAGCCCTTCTTTAAGGCACAGTTTCCACCTTGGAAAGATGTGGGATCTGAGCAATGCGATACATAATGATACTCGTTCTCCTTACTGGCTGTGAAAATACAATGGTGAGTTCCTCTGAAATTGCTTCACGCAGCTCTGCGCTGGCACTGAATAACACGAGTCCCCTTCCGGGGACATCTGCAAGAAGGAGGAACAATCCACAATTCATCAAGATTAATGAATCCACTGAAAACAGGTGGTTCTTGTTTCAAAAGCACAAATTCTTGGCTGTTGCAAAATTTGTTTTACGCTCCAGCACAGATAGGGGCTGGGAAAGAGCAGTTAGCATTCCCAGCTGGGGACCTGCTGCTCTGGAGAGGGGAGGTGATCCACACTCAACTTTTCAGCTAATGCTTCTGCCTCCCTCCGAGCTTGCTCAGCTAAGTTGGCAGGAATAGCTGCATGAAGGGGGACAGCACAGAGATCTTTCCCACCAGCTCTCTGTGGATGCCCAGGCCCTGTCAACCTGCACAGAAGGGGAAGTTGCAGCTTTACGGTTGGACTTGATGATCTTAAAGGTCTTTTCCAACCAAACGATTCTATGATTCTATGATTTACTTGGCCGCTTTCGTCTCCTGTCATGGGCACTCACGAGACAGCAAACTAACGGGGCAGAGGGAAGGACAAGGAAGATCTTTGTCTTAGGCAAGAAGACCAAGTTCAAGACTCAGCCATGCCAGAGCAAGGGTTATTTGAGGGCTTGGAGATGTTTTTTCCCAAATGGCCTTCAAACCACATGCTATTTAATGCCATAATAAGCAATACACAGACCTATGCAGTGGCGTCTGATGCTTACCTTGCCAAAACTGCCCTTTCCCAGCATCTTGTGCAGGACAAAATCTTCAATGGTTAGTTTTAGCTGCACTTGGTGTTCTTCCTGCTCCTGGGGCTGTTCTCCCAAGTCTGACTCTATTAGAGACTCCCCCTTCACTGTGCCCTCCACCGGAGTTTCCCAGGAGATGCCCTGTGGCTCTGCAACACACATCAAAGCAGTCAAATAAACCTCTGGAAATGAGCAGAAAATCCCCAGAACACTTACAGGTATTGTGTTTAGAGTTTTAAAAGGGTATTTAAAATAAATGGAAATGTGGTGGCCACACCTACTAAGTAGGTTGGCTCTGCTCCCACATTGCTTTCTCTCCAGAGGAAATTTTACTCCAGCGTAACTCCACCTTCTTCGGTGGCATTACTCCCACTTTACAAACTCCCACATCTGTCTTTCTGTTTTATGGCAGCAAAACATGACCAACCCCTTCATTTCTGGCTACCTGTGTTCTTCATTCCTTCTTGCTGGTTGCTGTTACGATGCGGTCCCATTTTTTCGAGGCCTTTTCAAGACACTTGGCAAAGCTAGCATGTGAAATGGTGGGACGGCATTTTCATATTGGGTCCCTGCTCTGGATGTGAAGCTCTGGTCGAGTACTCTGGCTGTCCTGGAGTGGAACTACTCAAAGTTTCTCCAATACTCCATTCACTTGGATGTACATGAACTTCTAAGAGATTCAGTCCCGTACTGGATTTATCCCATGTACTCAAGTGTACATTTGCTGCACTGTCCTAAATTGCTGAACAGCAAGAACACTGCTCAGCAGACAAACAGACCCACAGGTAAACCAGATCTGAAACCATTTGGGGCTTCACTGATTCACATCAGTTCTACTTGTAGAAAAGAAAAAAAATAAGCACAGATGGGGACATCATTTATTTCCCCTTGGGGGCCAAAGAGCACTGTCTTCTTAGCTCAGATGGTACCAAATCTGGCCTTTGAGGCTCGGTAGCCTGGTGCTGCACAGTATCAAACCCAGAGCACTGGTACAACGTGGCTCTGCCATGCTTTAACTGGTGCCTTCTGACATTGTGCCCTCAGTCCAGTTTCCAGGATATTATCTCCACACAGGGCAGTATTAACTTGCATTGAGAAAGCAGATGATGGTGGGGCCTGGGCTTTCAGCTTGACCTTTGGTTAGGGTTGGAGCTGAGGACCCACTGTCCCAGTCCTGGCTAGGTTTAAGTATTGATTCGCTTGTACTCTTTTTTTTTCCTCCCCTTTCTGGTAGATGCATTTTAAAGCTTGTGGGAGGCAGAAAAGCACTGTGTCAGTGCCACCGTAGGTCTGCTGCAGTTACAGTACAGTTCTTGGCAGGGTACCATGAACCATGAAATGGTCCTGAAATGGCCTTTTACGTGGGCCACATGGGTCTAATGAAAGATGGTGACATTTTTGCTCCTAATATCCAGAGTTCTGTGACTCAAGCACAAAGCAGACAAACAAGGGATCTCCCCAGGAGAGGGTAATTTTTGTTTTAGGCCACTGAACCCCCAGTAGCTTTGTCCAACGTCTGTTAATCAATGCTCTTCCCGATCTCTCATTCACCCTCCTCAAAGTCTGCTCTTGTAGCACAAAGAGCTGTGACACCTAGATCAGCTCCTGGGTGAACGAAGTGGGGATCTGTCAATGGTTTTCAAAGGTATTGGATGTCAACCCCCACCCAAAAATATGAAATCAGAAAGGGAGTTGGCTATGGTGACCAGAAGGACTCCCAATCTCCTGTTTAGAGCTTGGTTTCTCTTTAAAGGTCTCAGATTTTACAGTCTGTGGGTCCCAAGAAGGGAATAAACACGTTATTGCCAGTGGAGGTATGAGGTGTGCTCAAGCACAAGGTCAGAAAGATAATTTAGGGGTTAGCTGAATGAGTGGTGGTTGGTGTCTCGTCACCAGAGGTTGGAATGGCATGGGGGAAGTGCAGGTTTATAGAAAGGAAAGGAACCACATTGAGATCCAGGGTATCTGCCATGCCCAAGTGATGTGGCTGGGAAGAGTTCTTGATATCCTGGGATGAGAAAGGGTATGTCTTGCTCTAGGCTGGAAAGATGCATGAAAGATTCAATGGCTAATAAATTCCCCATCCTTGTCACCTCCACCTAACCATGAACAAACCAAAAAATTAACAAAGCCTGCTGTCCCATATCACTGGGGGAAACTACCTTTTTTTCCTGTTGTAGATGCTGGCAATGCCTGAAGCGGTGTTACCTCCTTCACAGGAATTGGGAAGCCAATTTCAAGAGGTCCATCCCTGGAGATCTGTTCAGTGTCACGCTGAGAGCGAGCCTGGATTACAGAAAACAGCAAATTACTTTTGAGCCAAATGTCATATTCTGAGCTTATGGACACTGTGGCTTCTTGAGTGTGACTGTCACAGAAGCCAAGATCTAGAAGTCGTCTTTGCTTACGAGGAGAGCATCTCCATACCTAACGTTTAGGGGTTTGGTAACCTAGAGGAACCCGCAGCCTTCTGTGAGATGTGTGTGGGTGTTAACAAGTCTTTGTACTGCCAAAATAGAGATCCCTTGTTTTGCACAGGGATCTGAGTCCCTGGCTATCCACACAAATGGCATTTTAATTAACAACTTCCTTCCCAATAGTCCTCTTTGAAGAGAAATCTGGAAAAATGCTAGAGGCTGGAACATGTTGCAGCCTCATCCCTGTACAGTGTCTGGGTGTCACTCTGAAGGACTCCTTGCACCAGGATGTTGCAGAAGGTAAGTTTGTCTGGATTCAAGGGTAATGAGACAAAAGCATGAAAGATAAATCCTCTAAGGGCTACTAAACACTAAGACTTCACCTATGGCTCAAGAAGTCCCCAAAGCCTAAATTTCTGGAGGTTTGAAGAGTATTTTGGGGAAAGTATCTAGTGTTTGCCCTCTTCACCTCTCAATGGTGACTCCAAGTATACAATGCAAGGAGCTGTAGAGAGACGGCAGGTAGGAAACAGAGAAGCAAGAGCAGAAAAAACTCCTCTTTGGAGGTTTGGCAGCACTACCTGTCACATAAAGGTGAGAAATATGCAGAACTAAACCTGGTAGATAGCCCCTCGGCAAGGCATAGATGGAAAAACGCCTGCTGTATGGATGGAGGTGTTGCCTTGGGATACTTGAGTAACCTAAATATGGAGGACTAGGTACCTACGGATTTTGTCCCTCTCTGAGGTTACTCAAGAGCTGAGAGGCATCCTAACAATCCTGATTTTGAACTAGAATCTCTAAATTCTTTTATGGTTTTGGGCTTGTGACAAGCTATTTTTCCTTCTTTTAATTCAATTTTCTGTGTTCACAGTGTTCCTTATATGACAGTAGTATCTAGATCCTCTCCCCAAGGCCCAGGTATCATCATGAGAGTCCATGCTCTGGGCAGTCTCATTCCAAACAGATCAGAGAGTCACAGAACAAATTGCTAAGTCACAAGTGTGGAGCAAGGTAGTGACAGCAAAAGGACCCAAACCAAGTGCCTCTCACTTTGCCTTGGACCCTGTTACACAACCTCAGTTACGAACATAATGTAATTACAACTGTACCAAATCAGAGCAAGAGTCCATCCAGGTCATGTCCTGTCTACAATGGGGGTCAAGCACACACCAGGTAAAGATATAAGAAGAGTGCAGGCATGCAAAGTCATCTACTCAGAATATTCTCCCTATCTCCAGAGATACGCAGCTCAGAGATTTCCCGATTCAAAGGCAGCGCTTTCCCATTAATGGAATTAATAATTCTATTATTCCTGAATGGATTTCTCTTCTATGAACACTGGAGGTTGAACCCATGAAAACTTTTGGCCTCCACAAAGTGCTGATATGAACTTAACCACCTATTCCGTGAAGGACCCATTTCCTAGTCTTTACTTTGAACTTGCTACCCACAGTGCTCCAATCAATGCCCTTATTTCTTGCACTGAAACAAACATTGAACAATTGATCCTCCTTTCTCCAGGTCACTCAAGGCTTAAAGTATTTACCTGCTGGGTGCTCTCTATCATTGCCAGAGCTTCAGCCATTAGTTTCTGATTAACTCCACAAAGGTTTGCTACTTTTGTCTGGCACTTGTGATGGACGTTCATGCCACATGCTGAAAGAAAGAAGAAGAGGTGTCAGGCCAACAAAAGATAGTTAGGCTGTGAAGGTTTGACATCAGGTTGGGCAGGAACATGTGCTGTTGTTGGCCAAAGGCAGAGATCAACCATGTAAACAGCTCAAAGACTGGGCACCATTTATGTCTCATGAGTTGGCACTCAGGTCATTTTTTGGTTCTTTATAGAGACAAAGTTTTTTTATATCTTCTTCTGGGCAAAAGGTTGCATTTCCAAATCCATCAGCCTTTGCAGCTACAGCTTACCAAAACTCGACAGTCTATCAGCTCAGAGATAAACCATAATCACAGAACAGGATCTCCCCATTAGTATAAGATTATGAAGATGGTGAAGTGTCTTGGGTCTGTCTGATAGTGGAAATACAGCATGCAAGTTGATACTAGGAATTATTTTGGAAGATCAGCAGTGTCACTGAGATGTTCTTTGCTTCTCTGGGAAGCGACTCTTCAACCTTGTGGACCACGTATCTTTCTGTATATGGACAGTTGCTGTGCTCCTTGAAGAATGATCCTCCTCGAAGGATGGTCTTCTTGACCATTCCTTCACCACCCCAGATGCCATCTCATACAGGTCTTGTAGAGAAGTGTGATAAATGAGATTTGGCTCTTCAGACTGCAACCCTCTAAAGACAGTGGCCCACTCCCACGCTCAGCTTGTGCCACATACATCAGGGACTCACCATCACACTTCAGTCCTTGCCGTGCAAGGCCCCAGAGCAGCGTGCCGCAGTGCTCACAGAAAGTCGGGCTCTTGTAGTTGTAGACTTTGAAGCGGTGAGGCATGTCAATCTTGAACCGCTCTTTATGGAACTGCAAGAGAAAAGCTGTGTTGGCAATTCACTCCTCTCCACATCAGCTCTGTATGGAAACCCAACAGCCCCCAGGCTCGTACCACAGAAGTTGGGAGGCCTACTGCCCTTTTAGCCTTGAGTATGACTACCTAGAAGAAACCATCTATAACTATCATTCAGATATACAAAGCTAAATTTTGATACATAATATCTGTGCAATTCAGCGGGAAGTGTGGAATTTAATCCCTGGGCTTGATTTATCTGACCAGATAACGTGCATCTCAGCTATGTACCCAGACTACCTTAATGCTCAATGGAAAAACAGGGGTACTTCTAAAAATTATTCATCCTAACCTGAAATGGATATCTACATTTGTTGTCATGAATCACTTTTTGGAAGAGCCTATTTTTCTTCTTTTAGTTTATAGGGAGTCAAAGGTGATGACAAAGTTGGATACATCTACCCTGGAGATGTCAGAAGACAGGTGAGATGAATCTCACTTCTAAAGACTGTAAAAGGAGAACAGGAGCCAGGGTAGGAAGTAGAAGCTGTGGGACACAATTAAGAAAAAGGGAATAGTCCTATCAAGAGTTTAAGTTCCACTTTTGCCCACCAAAAAAGAAGGTTTATTATAAACTGATATAAGAAAAATAAAATAAATAATAGTGGAGATGCTAGATCTTCCACTGTTTGGAAATCTCAGATAACACAGAGTGGGATTTTAACGTACTGCGCTTTAGTACACACAAATTCAGTGTGACCTCCTGCCTAACATCATGTAGTGAAGAATTTCCTCCAGTAAATCTCCACCTCATGTCCACAACTCTCTCCTGAGCTGTACTTCATACGTTAGAAAAATGTCAGTCCTGATTCAGCAACTGCTTATTCAGTGGCTGCATTTGAGTAAATCAGAAGTAGGAGGTAATGAAACCACTGGGAACACAAAAAAAGGGCACAGATTAGATCACACAGCCTTTAGTTCAGTAGCACCTTTTGCTTCATCAGAAGTTGTTTTACAGCAATGCAGGACAGATCTGAATGACGCCCAAGTTTTTTTAAAAGCAACCAAGTAATAATACATACCATTGTTTCTCTGCTGTTGATTGCTGATCCCGTACACTTGGCTATTACTTTATCAATGCACTTCTTATGAATGGCAGCATTACACTCTGAAAGAACAAGTGTGTCATGGTGTTAATAAAAAAATTCCTTAAGAAAGGATCAAGTAAATAATGATAGTAATAAAATACAAAAAGTTTCTTACGTCTGCATTGATAGCCTTGTTTATTCAGACCCCTGAAATAAACAGAGGAATGGTTAATTCTGAATTTTCTGAAAGCCTCGACCGAAGAAAGGAGAGCAACATTTATGAAAGAAACACAATAAAACAGCTTTGCTTTTTATCAGTCTTTATAGAGCTTCTCTAATCTAAATATCTTCATTCAATCTAACTGTGGAGTGATTCTCTGTGGTTTTCACAGCCTTTTCAGCACATATTCACATCGTGAATTTCACATTATCCAAATAGCAAAGTGGGCTGATGAGACATGTCTATGCATTTGGCCAAAGAAAAAGATATTCATAAAAAATAAACTAAAAAATGAAGGGAATTTTCACAGTTGGAATTACAACTGTGAACCACATCCTTGAAGTAATGCAATGACTCTACAGGTAAGATGCCAAGGGTCCAGTCCTGCCGCCTTTACTGACATCAGAAGCACAGATATCCACCGGAGAATCACAGAATCATAGAATCATTTATGTTGGAAAAGACCTTTAAGATCATTGAGTCCAACCGTAATCCTAACACTGCCAAGTCCACCACTAAACCATGTCCCTAAGCCCCGCCTCTACACAAGAACTGGTCCCTCCGGTTAAAAGGAGAAAATGCATAGATCTATTTTCATTTACCATACAAACTCATGACAGACAGAGCAGAAGGTGGGTTGTGGAAAGAAGGTGGCTGTGAACTCATGACACTTGACATTATGGATTTTGGCCTGTTTGATGGCTCCCCTGCGCTGGTGCAAGGAGAAAAAACCTTCAGTCTCACAGTCAGCCAGGTTCTTTGCATCTGGGGGGAAAGGAAACAGGAGGTTTATTAGGGTACCCTGTCCTGATCAGGTGCCTTGGTAAAATGCAGCTGCCAAAATACTAAGTGACTGAAGCTAATGATTCACTCATGGAAATGAATATTTTTAAGAAACGCCATTTTCTGAAACCCACACAAGGCTTGTTTGGATGTTTTTTTATCTACCATTTCTACAAGGACACTAAAATGACTTTAAACTTGGGACTCTGAGCTCCCTTGACTCTTCATAATGCTGCTTTTGAAATGTAGACCAGAAATTTCCCAAGGAGAGATAATTTGCAGTTAAACATAAAATTCTAACTTTGTATAGCACTGAAGAACCATGCCCTAAAAAAGATGAAATTACATAAAAATTAATAGTGATCCATATACGCACACAAACACACATGTATGTTTACATATGTGGGTATTTAACTGTATCCTTTATGTGTGCATGTACGTGTGTGTGAGTAAGCACGTATGTATGTTCCTAGGATATTCTTTTTCTTGTTATTTTTGCTTGCCAACAATTTCTTTGCTGTTTGCTGTGTCCATGCCATTATTCACAGTCCACATTTAAATGTTTTAGAACAGCAAACCAACCGATTCTGACGACACATGCATATACGCGTGTGCACTTACATATGTGCTTGTGTCTACAAATCTAGATATGCGCACAATATCTCCCTGTCAATCTCTCTTTTGTTTTACTCATGCATTACACAGCAAGTTACATACGTATTCTGTAGAAACCGGCCCCCTGCGTGATCTGATGCTGATCTTGCTATTTGTAATACAAACACAACTTGCATTTTCTATGCTTTGGCCTCTCTGATATCTTCCAACATACAAGGAGGCAACAGTAGTCTATTCTATATTAAACGTAGGAATGGATGAAGAAAAAAATCAGTATGGACATGCTATTAGCTGCTTTCAGTACTTCTATGTTTCTATAAATGGAAGGTCCTTCTAGATATCTACACCTTACAGCTCCACCCCACATCTGTGAAAGGCAGCAAGAACTTTGGCATCAAAGACAGGAGAATAAGACTGACCATTTGGATTGCAACCCATTTTCTTCAGCAAAGCAAAATGCATTTCACATGGACATCAAACTCTACAGGTGGGATTTGGTTCCCAGTGAAGACACATAAATGACGGTGTGTCCCCTGTCCGGGGTCACTAAGCTGCTGCCATATCCCTGGAGGTCTAGCTGGAGCAGGCAATGGAGCCCAGTGAATGACTCAGCTCACCTTGCAGCAGAAACCTGCATTGGATCAGATGAATCACTCTCTAGGTTCTTTTGCTGGTTTGCCTAGATTGCTCTTGATCTTAAAAGCCCAACTAACGTGTATACTTACGTGCTGTCAACCGTAAACTGCATCCCAACCTTTACATCTGCACTATAATGCACACCACAGCACATGTTACATGCATACATATAAGTAGAATGATTTCAGAGGGAGCCGGCTCCTTATGTATTTATTCTGTCTTACTTAGTGTAATGAGCAAATCTACCATTTTAGTGGTAAAACAGCCAAAAAGCTGCCTTGCAAATCACAAAGGAACAGTCAACCTTCATCCCCACCATACAATAAAAATTGCTTTTCTGGAGTGTTCATTTCAAACTGTTATGACAGTTCCTATGAATAAATCAGTAATAACATAGGCACAGCTTTCAGTGAAGACACCATGTCTGCCCCGCATAACCAGAAATCACATCTATCAGTTAACAAACAAAATCACTTGCCACTTATTTCCAGGAAATATCTTGCATTCATCAGCATTCGGCCTTGAGGTTTCAGTTCTAGCTGGTTGAGATAAGTGAAAATCAGGAAAAAAAGACCAGAGCAATCATTAAACAGTCGTTCAAAGAAGCAACAATCATTTCAGATGACTCAAGCTATCTCCTTTTCCCAGTCGGAATTGATGAACGCCCATGAACGCTAATTTTTGGGTTGCTCATACAAGTGTGGGGCAACAAGGCAGGGTAGGAGCAACCATAGAGAGAGGAGGCTAGATCACCTCTTATCAAACTCTTGGAGCGGCATGATAGAAGAGATAAATGTGACTAAACCACAGAAGCTGTAGGCAGGTTTTTAGATACCAGTTCAGGACCAGCACTATCTATAGAGAAAACCTGTCATTTCCAGTGGATCCTGCAAGGGGGAAGTGGAAGAACCTCAAAAAAACCAGTCAACTTCAGACAGGTACTTAAAAGATGCTGAAATGTTTTAGACACTAGGTTCTGCAAGTCTAACTTCCATTACGGTCAATGTGAGTGATGCTACAAGCTTACTCAGGCATTTTTTGGGCTTTCCCACTGGACCTGGAAATTCCCACCTATCTGAACCTCCATCCATAGGTGCCTTTGTAAATCTGGATCTGCTTGCCTAGGAATAAGACGACCTATATTCAAGGATTTCTTCAGCCTGAGAATGACAACAGTGGCTCCCCACCCACCCCCAGCACAGCCTGAGCAAGGTTACCTGTCTACCTTCCAGGTGAAACAGTGCCTTTGCACAGAAAAGCGAGAAAAATGCTAGTCTCTCTCCTCATGACCCTTGCAGGATGAGATATCTGGGACCATCCTCCCCAGGTTGTAACTTGCATCGGGGAGTGAGTGGAGAGATCTCAGGAGCTGCTACCAGGCTGGGACGCAACATAACCAGGGTCTCCCAACTCCACTTGACCTCAGGTCTGTTACCCTTGCTGCAAGCAAGGAGCACCCCAGACTATGTGCCCCCTCTCCTCCTCACCAGGCTACTGTCTCCCATGGCTTTGAAGCCTGGGGTTGGAGTCATGCCGAGCAGAGCCTTTTGGTTTTCAGTTCCGTCCCTAAGTATCTCAATCCCTTCCAAATTCATAGAATCATAGAATCACAGAATGCTTTGGGTTGGAAGGGACCTTTAGAGGTCATCCAGTCCAACCCCCCTGCAGTGAGCAGGGACATCTTTAACCACATCAGGTTGCTCAGAGCCCCGTCCAACCTGACCTGCAATGTTTCCAGGCATGGGGCCTCCACCGACTCTCTGGGCAACCTGTGCCAATGCTTCACCACCCTCAGTGTAAAAAATTTCTTCCTTCTATCCAGCCTAAATCTCCCCTCCTTTAGTTTAAAACCATCACCCCTTGTCCTGTCACCACAGGCCTTGCTAAAAAGCCTGTCCCCATCTTTCCTCTAGGCCCCCTTGAAGCACTGCAAGGCCGCACTAAGGTCTCCCCGCAGCCTTCTCTTCTCCAGGCTGAACAGCCCCAACTCTCCCAGCCTGTAGGACAGGCTCGTATGTGTTAAATGGGCAAATCTCTACCAAATCTTGCCCTTAGGTCTGTTAAGTGACGAAGGCCTTTTTGACTTTTCTACTCTCTGTTTAACCCAAGCAGCTTAGCCTGAGAACTGGCATGAGAAATAAAATAAAAAAAAATTCCAGGAAATCAGTTTCTCCCAAACGTCATTCCACTTTATTGTTATTCATGGCATGTCTACTGAATACTACATCTTAAAGACTATTATCAAGAACTTTCTTGCTTGCGCTACCAGGGAACACAACCTTACATTTAGCATCCTTATGAAGACTGTTACTTCAAATTTACTCCGCTATAACTCCAGTGATTTTAAAGGAGTTCCTCTGCCATAACTCTGAAGTCAGGCAGCTGTGAATCAGTTACTTGATATTAGATTAAATTTTTAAAGCTGTTTCCCCAGAGCACATAAAATAATTCACATTTAGCCACTCATATTACCATTTGTTCCCAGTGGGTTTCCTACGCAAAGATTAACACGTGGGCATGGCTCACCCGAACCAGAATCCTTGCTAACAGAGGGCATATGTTTCAATATAGCAGCAGCAGGTAATATGAATGTGCCATGCTCTTTTTTTCTGATACGCATGGAAATCTTTCCTTCAAGTCATACCCAAGTAGACTCAAAACATTATTCCTTGGACGGCAGCCAGTTCCTGCTGCCCTGCTGTTTACAGTCACAGCCTGGCACGGACACAAGGGATTCCCCTACCCCACAGCAGCTCCCCATCACATCCTGCAAGAGGAGATAACGATGCTCACCCATATCTCTGTCTTCCCATTGCTCTTTTTGCACCTCTCCGCCAGCACCTTGAGTTCCACCGTGGTCTCTGAAACCATTTCGGCACTTTTGTCCTTGACGACGATGTGCATGACCCTGCCGTTGTTGATGTGGGCATCGAAAGTGCTGTTCCAGGGTGGGTACATGGTGGGCTTCTTCTGCACGTACACTTGGCCATTTTCTGTCAACAAGAAGTGGTTTGGATTGACTGGACTTGCTTCTCATCTGCACTAAGGCCACCACTCTACAGTCCCTGAGACAGATCTCTGTTATTTACCCATTTTAAAGTTTCTCTCCAGGCAGGGTGTGTAATGGATCACGTTAGAGTGTCTTACAAGGTTACCGTGTGAAGTGAAACCTAGGATGGGATTCATCTCACTTAACTTTAGGTGTCTACAATGTGTATGCCCATATCTGAGCTGTCCGAACGCCGGGTCCATTCAGAGCCAGTGAAGAGAATATAATCAATATAAATCAATGGAGTTCGGGTGTATTCATTTGACCAAATGCAGACATCTACCTTAGAAAAGATAATTTCCACCCTTGACTCCATTAACTCTATTGAGTAGACTTCGAATGCAGACTCTGACACCATAGATACCCACTTCTAATCAGGTGAATCTCATCACAGATAACCAGCTACATGTATCATCTGTCCCACGGCAATGCAAAATGAAACAGGTTTGCTTCAAAAAGCTGGATGCACTTTATGATTAAGGTTCAGCTTGGAGCACATGTCCAGTCAGTTGCTACATCTCAGCTAACTCAGGGATGGTAAAATATGAACGGTCTTGCAGACTTGCAACAATATGCACAGTGGTGTAGAGTTTTCAACATAGAAAACTTTTCCTGCACCTCTTCCTCATGCATTAATCCCTCTTCCTTCACAGCAGACACATCTTAAAAAGGTGAAGGGTATCTCTGAGGCTTAGCATTAGCTTGCAGAGAGTTATCTCTAGTTAGTTCTCTCTGAAAAGGGTCTCAGCCAGTTTTATTTGTTTCATACAGCCCATTTTATTTCATATAGCCCTGTAAATGGCTTGGACACTTCCTCAAGGTAAATTCTACTTCACAGTTACCCTCTGCAAATTTTCAACCCATCAAATGCTGAAGCTGGTGGAATAAGAGAATAAAAAGCAGTTGTGTGACCAGCAGACCTGCAACTCCTGTATCGTAAAGATCCTGCTCCTATTTCCAATAATCCCAGCCTTTCCCTCATCCCATCCAGCTGGAAAAGCACATGCAGCCAATAGCCTGGAACATGGTACATGCTGGAGAAAATCTTTCCCTAGTTGGGAGGACTAATTCCTCTGCTCAGCTTTCATTTACACACCTTCAGGATGGATTAAAACTGGTAAACAAGCTCCAAAGTTATTGGAGGAGGGAGAGAAGGAGAAGAAAGGAAACAGTGATTCCTGATTGTGTAATATCGATCTCCGGAAATGAGACAATGTTTATTGGGGAGAGAACAAATATTAGGGCTGTGACATTATAACAAAAATCACCCTTCACCACCCCGTACACTGGTTTCCTATGAAAGGAGAAACAACTGCCACAGCCACTTGATAGATCTAGGTTGAGAAAGTACCTTCCCAAGGAGAGTCACGCAGGATCCTGCAACCAACACTGACTTGCTGAAATCTCACTCCACGACCCAACACGTGGCTCTCACAAAGCGGTTTTGCACTTGGTTTCATCATATAAACTTGAGTCGAGCTGCAGTCCGCTCTGACCATCAGCACGGGTCTGCATCGCAAAACTGAGCAGAGGTCACCCCTGCAGCGTAAAACCACTTCTCACACTTGTCCTGCCCGGTATGACAAGCGGTTGTATGGCTAAATCTTAGGTTCAAATTCAGTTTCCCCAAAGTTTAGAGCACCTCAATCTAAGGTGAACCCAACCCTACCAGTTGAGTGAGGTTGACTTTTCACATATGCAGATTTAGGCAATCATATACTGAGCTCATTGTCCGCAGGCTTAATTCATGCCCATCAAGCTTGCAAATATATATTCAATGCACTCTTTCAACAAAAGCAAACAAAATGAGACATAAAAATGAGACTTAAACTTCCCAGCATCACAGAGAACAGAAATCTCAGTCAGGACCGCTATTTCTTTGCTACACCAGTGAAACTCCACGGATGTGAAACACAGCCCTTGCAAAACAAGTGCTTTCGTTTGCATTGCACTCCAAAACATATGGCTTAAATAAACAAACCCTGGAATGTGAATGAACTGGCCAATATACGGGATCAGACAGTCACCCCCGGCGCATCCCCGCTGACGTCTGTGGAATTCTGCCAGGGATTAATCTAGCCCTGCGTTCCTGAAAAATAAAATAGCATCTGTCTTTCGTGGGCAGCAGCTTCCACTGTAGCCGGGAGCACTTTTCCTGGAGGCTTGCTGAGTTCAGACATGGAGCAGGATGTTTCATGAAGCAAATGTCACCGAGACAGGTGGTAAAATGGCACTGGGCCAGGTGGCTCGTGAAGGCAGAAGCCATTTATAAAGGGCAGATTTTTTTATACCTCAGAGGCGCCTATGAACTCTGAAATGGTTTGTCTTCAGTAACAAATTGCTGTATCACTTCTAACTACACGGAGGTGTTTTTTTCCTCCCCCAAAGATTATATCATAAAATACCAGGATCCCTTTTACAAAATGAACAAGTGGTAAAAAAAAAAGGTTGCCCAATATCTTTCCTGAGCTTCTGAAATTTCTTAGGGTGCCCTTGTGACACCCTTGTGTCCACAGATGATGTGCACTACTCCCAGACCCTTGGGGTCCTCTGTCCCAACGACTTATTCATCACGGCTCGTTGACATGGGACAGCCTTTGGCATGAACCCAAAGGTAGACTCAAGCTCCCTTTTTGGGGGAACCAAACAAATCTATCACCTACCAATGCTCCATTTTCAAAAAAAGACACCCCCCCCAAAAAAAACCCCCACTTCCTCACGCTTTGCTAATGCTACACGTGGTATATATCCAATCCATAATAGCACATTGCAAAAGTCAGAGCAGAGTCATCTACCAAAGCAGTTCCAGCACAGAGCTTGCAGGGATTTGGGACTGGATCCATCCTGGATTTAGCTCTGGGTTTAGGCACGTCCTGCCCTGCATTCTGCACTCACCGCTATGTAGCAATCATTTGCCCTGAAGAAATCTTAACGGCCATGTGTCAGAGCACAAGGTTGGGAGTCAGGTTTGTTTGCATCTTTTATCAGCTTTGCAGCTGATTCACTTCTGCTCCTTGGACATGCCACTTTAGCCAAAATTTGCATATCAGGGCATCAATATAAATTTTTTTTGAATACCGTTACCATTGAGTAGCACTTTGTGAAACCAGGGAGCCAGAGAGTAAAATATGACCAAGAAAATCACAAAGCAGGGATGTGGCTATTTCAAATATACTCAGCTAATGTTCGTCCTGAGACCTTCATTGCCTTTTGCCTTCTCTAAGCCTGTTTGAGCATGACAGCTCCTCGGGATAGTCATGATGAGAGCATCTCTGGCATTTAGAGTCAGGCTCATCTCACCAAACGTGTACCTGTGAGTCGACTGTCTAAACTGCCCTTGGAGTTAGTGGAGACCACTGGGCTTTTCTGGGGTGTGATTCATCAGACTCGTTATGGATGTCTTCCTCGAGATGAATCCCACCATGGAAATCCCTGTTTGTTCCCCTGGGCTATAATGCAAGGGTAGCTGACTTGCTCAGATATCAATATCCTTGCAGAAGACTGGAATTATAGGGGAGATGGATCCCACCATGGCGTTGTCTTAGTCACCTTCAGGTAAGGTTAGCCATCTACACATTTAGACACCCTCCACCAGCAGCAGATTAACACCTCCCAAGGGTGATTCAACCCACCCTAAGAAGGGAGTCTGAGATGATCAATCTCAGGAGTTTCCTGCTGCTGTCACTGACATGGCGAGGATTCCCTCTGGTTGCCCCACCATGCTCTGAGCAACGGCTAGATGAGTGCAATTACAACCCAGCAAACAGAAATCTTCTAATAGAAGGACGTCATTTTTCCTATATTCAATCCTCACTAATGGAGAAAAGTTTCCCCAAACACACTTTATTATTTCTTGTTGGTAGAGGTACTTCTTCTTCTTCTTCTCCTTCTTCTTCTCCCTCTTCTTCTTCTTAATACTATTACTATTATTATTATTATCATCATCTCTCAGAAGCACAAAAATCATATCCCTTAGCTAGTACACTTTTGTTTATTAGATGCCAGAAAACACTTTCAGCTCTGTGTAAGAACAATAAATATAGGTCTNAGATGCCAGAAAACACTTTCAGCTCTGTGTAAGACAAATAAATATAGGTCTGTGCTGACCAAATTGATTTTATTCACTTTTGAACTGACAAGAGACTTCAATTGGAGTTATGGCTTTCAAAGGCCTCATTAAAGCAAACAGCCAAGCCCTGCACAGAGCTGAAAAAGGACGTATTTTCAGTAAAAAGTGAGATCTTAGGGATACCTTGTTATGCAGTATTTTCTTTCCTTTTGAATTTACCAGTCACCGCATCTTCCAGAATCATTTGAAGTCTAATTTAAGCCAAGACAAAGTTCAATGTGATAAATGCTGACTCTTTTTTTAAAAACAAACAGGCAAACAAAAAGTGAAATAATGAATTGTTTTAAAATTCTGAAGTTTCTTTTTTTTTTTTAAACTACTTTAACATCCTCTAGAGGTTAGAGTAATGGGGTTTCTCAAGGTATAAAAAGGGATTTTTGAGTTGACTTAATTTTTAAAAGAATCACAGCAATCAAGTTAGGAATTTATCAAGGATTTAACATAAATAACAGTGAGTGTGAGGAATTCCCTAACACTGACGGTCTTGATCTTCATGATTCTTGAAAAGCAGAACTGAAGAACTTTTCATCCTCTCACTGGGACTATTTTCATGCATAAGACATATGAGAAATGCTTTCCCAGTGAGGACTCATCGGTGTCGTTCGATCAGGAAAAGTGTGCACCAATCCATATATCCAGACGCTTGAAAGAGCTTAGCAGGAGGTTTCACTTTCAAACATTTTACATAGTACAGCAATTACACAGGGAAATTAACTCTCTCTGCAAAGACTGGGGCTGTTTGAGAGCTATTTTTTAAAAAATGGTGGAAGTTGCTGCTCCTGTCAGTTCCTCAAAAAAAAAGTGATAAACAAAGACAGCCTTCCCAGGATATTTCTAGGGCACCCAGATTTCGTCTGTCTGGAGTCCCGCTGACAAACCAGCAACTGCCCATATAAAAGTGAAGCCGAATAGAGCTCAGCTCACCTGCCCTGTCACATGCTGGGACCTGTAATTCAGCTGATAATAACCTCAAATTGAAGACATAGACTTGTTAGGCGTCATCTTAAAATCAGATTGTCTTGCAGGCCATGCCAAACCCAAACTTGCACTGTGCTGAGACACAAAAAGCCCTTCACAAACGCTTATAAAGATTTACCAGTGTGTTTTCTATGCATCAGTAATGACACAGCAACGCGCACACAGGTCTTACAAAAGCTCATGTGCGTATTTAACACCTCCCCACTTACCTGACTCCACAGCTTCTTTAACCATCACAGCACAGTAAGGGTTAATCACCTCCCCCTGGGATGGCAGGTAAGGGCCACTGTCGTAGTTGGATAAACCAATACGCAGAAAGGGAGACATGACAAGTCCTGTGTCAAACAAAAGACAGGCGATATTTGGGAAGAGTCTAAAAATTCCCTCGGTTTTAACCAGCCTCTTATCTCCGTCGGACGGGGTATGCCGGCCGTTAGCTATCCATCCAGCTGGAGACTCTCTGACTTCCTCCACTGTCTAGCAAGATGATGGACTGACCGAGTGCCGCTTAACATGCATAAGGTAGTGTAACTCAGCTGTCGGCTTAACCACGTAGCTGAACTC
>VYZW01014941.1:164869-182830 GCA_013401315.1 Balaeniceps rex
AAAAGCCGTCTGGACATGGTCCTGGGCAACTGGCTCCAGGTGGCCCTGCTTGAGCAGGAGAGTTGGACAAGATGACCTCCAGAGGTCCCTTCCAAGCTCAACCAGCCTGTGATTCTGTGAAAACATGGGTGGGACAGACCTCACCTAATCCTAGATGGCTACAGCATCTGCATCTCCATGTGAGGCAGTTACCTGGGCTCCTGAGAGAGGAACAGAGAGAAACTGGCACCCTCAGATCATGAGCTGGACCTGTTTTTGACCCCTCTGTTAGCATGTGATGAACTCATTTCTCTCCTTTGAGAGCAAAGGGGAATGCCTGGGGATGATCTGTTCTCACGGAGCACCTCCACTGCAGAGATCTGGTTTTGATCAGATTCCTCAAGCTATTAAATTTCAAAAAATCCCCTGCATTGTATCAGATCTAAAAGACTTATGCTGGGACTTCACATAAACCAGTCTATTGCGTGAGATATTCTGCAGCTACCAGCAAACAGGCGAGAATTTTCTACCCAGCTGCAACGCATGTAGGTTCGGCACACCTAGGGTTAGCACTAGCAAATCAGCAGCTGCCCATATAAGTCTTGCAAAGGCTGGCTAAAAGCTAGCGAAAATCAGAGTTTACTGTTGTACCAGACTCGTGTGAGCATTCTGCTCTGGGGTGAATTTCTTCACCCTATCCAATAAATCAGACAGATAACTGGTTTCCTACTTCTCTCTCACTGTCTTTCCTGTAACCACCTTGGCTTTGGCCCAAACATCTGTTTTCCAGGTCATATCTCCAGCGTTTGCCACTACACGACTGTTGCTTGGCTCGCATCCACAGCCATAAACAGTTAAGGAGCAACACAGCTCAGCTCCAGCAGCGGCTCACTGTAATAGCAGCAGTTTAATTTAACACTAGAAGCAGCTGCAATGGATATGGAAAGTGTCTGCTTAGTTTCCCAGCGGAAAGGATACTATGAGGTATCTGAAAACTAAGGGTGAAATGCATCTTTCTACCAGCGGCCACCTGCAACCTCTCCTCCAATAAACCACAAAGTAATTGGGGTTCAGCAATACCGCACCCTGCTTCGCTGGCACAGGGGAGCTTTGCCCACTCCGGAGAATAATGCAACGTATGGACATCATTCCTAGATGATATTAGGAAGTAATAAACTCCTTAATATCCTCAATCAATTGTGGTTAAGGAGAGAGGAAGAAATGAGCTCCTGCTCCCAGTCAGCGGAAGAACTGCGCTGAGGACAGCTGCCTTTAGTGGGATTTATGCTTTTGTGTGTCGATGAATGAAAGTGGATGCCTGCATGATGCAGTAAAGATGGCAATTTACTGAATGAGGGCCAGCTGAGAGGGGAGGGGAATTATTTCTGGATTTGAGATGCTGCTGTCCTAACGTCATCAAACTCTCACTTTTCCAGGGGTCAGAGGGAATATTTTGAGCTCTCTCCCCTTTTTGAGGCAAAACTGCATGCAAAATGAGTTCATAATCTGAGGATCAGCATCACCAAGAGCAAAAGGAACCAGGAGTTATAGCTGAAGGCGATGAACTTCCCTTCACCCCCTGAAAGGCATCTCCCAGCCAAAAAGGCAGGTCCTGACCCTGCAAAGATCTGTTTATATAGCTGGTGGAGACCTGCACGTGAGCATAACTCAACACACCTCAGGGTCTTCCTGCAGATTTCGAGAGCAACACCGAACACCAGCGGTGATGGCTGGAGTTCCTATCTCTGCCCCCGACTCCTCATGTCCCACAGACCATACAGCAGGGAACAGGGATCTAAATAACTCCCTTGAGTGACTTTTATTTTGGGTGCCCGTATCACCTGTTATTTCAATGGAGATCAAACCAGCCTGTTCATAAAGGAGGAAGTTCAGAACCCTCTGGGTGCCACCCAACATTTCTCACACTTTCCTTTCACAAGGATGTGGATCAGAGGAGAAGGAGGAAAAGGAGGGGAGTTTGCATAGCCATTTGATTTTCCCTCTCTCCATAGTTAGCCACCCCATCTGCGGCACCTCCCAAAGGTGGTGGAGGGAGAGGGCAAGGAAAGGCAGGACCAGCAGTCTCTGATGGGATTGGTACGATACCAGACTCCATGCAACTAAAGACCCTCCCGAAACTTCATGGAACAACTTGATTTCAAAACATAGGTGATGCTCTCCACACAAACTCTTCCCCATTACTTGCAGACACAGAGTACCCAGGCAAAGCATTTCTTCTGCCATGTGGAAATGAGGCCTGCAGACTTTTCTGGGGCCAGTGGCAGGCATGGGAATGGGCATTTCTCTTTAAAAGTGTCTGTGACATCTTGTGATGCTGTTTAGAGCAAGTCGCATGTATCGGTAACAGGACCTGGTCTCCTATATATAGCCAACAAACACGGCTGTTTGGACTCTGCTGTGTTCACATGGTTTCTTCCTGTTGCATTTGTTGTGCACAAGGCAAGACCGGAGCCGCAGGTCTATTTTCAGATCTTATACATGATTTAGCTACAGTGGAGTTAATGCAGGTGAACAGATTTACAGCTGTGAAAGGGTCGGTATTCGTCCCACTGGGGGAATTGCAGAAAATTGCTTCTGGGAATGCCAGTGGTCATTGCATATGTCCACGGACTCCGGGACGGAATCTACAACCATTCTAGCAGATGCATGTATAGCTGGGTCTTAAAAACAGGGAATCTGTGCTTTGATATCCTTAGGTCTCTGCATAACAACGGCTTTAACCTGACCTAAATGCAGGCTACGTCCAAAGACATGGTTCATCTTTCCACCCCATCTCACAGTGCAGGTTCCCAACCTCTTCCAGCACAGTCCAGAGTCTGTGTAGGGTTTGGGATCAGAGAACAGATTTCTCTAAAAGCAACTTTTCTTCTTTTCTTTACTTGACAAGTGAGTTTGCAGCTGTTTCCATTCCCTGATTCGACTGACCCGGCACGGACGCGGGGGCCTGCGCTAAGCAGGAATGATGACATGGGGGATGGTGTGCAGCAACTGCATTTTGGTTGGGATAAAGAGACTGGGAAATCACGGTCTCGCTGTCCGTGAAGAGATTAAGGGTGGGTTCACATGAACATACGCAGACAACTGCAGCGCACATAAAAGCCATCACCCCAGCTCCCGTCATACACAGTAAAGAGATATAAGTACTCGTGGTGCATCACCCCATCCTAAAGAAGAAATTTAAAATAGGTTAAGCCAACCCCATCCTGGAATTGCTATTTCCCCACTATGATTATGTCTACCCCAAAGATGCCCAAAATTGGGTAAGTCCTATTAATGATGTTCTGACGTCCCGTGAAAAAGACCCAGGTTGCAGGGTTTGATCTGGGAGCAGATGCATTCATGTCTAACAGCTACGATAGCTTGAAAAGACAGTGAAATGCAGCTGGGTGGGGACCCCACACATCCTGCCTGTCCAGGGCCGTCTGCTCTGAAAGTTATTCTAGAAGCGGAAAGAGGGTCTAGTGCCCAGGGACACTCCTCAACACTTCTTAATTTGCTCACGGAGAAGGAGCCAAAGTCTCCCATCAAAAGGAGAATCTTCCAGATATGCCTTTTGTTTTCCAGTAGACAATGTGAATTTATCTCCCTCTGGAGAGGCAAGATTTTTCAAGCTAAAACCTTTGTTATATCTGCAAACTGGAAAGAGAAGCAGAGCAGACCCACCAAATCTCTATTGGGAATAAACCCCTCCAGGTCCTGTCCCTGAAGCCAGGTCATAACCCTTTTTTTCCTCACATTTAATGAACATTTGTCAGGCGTGGTCCTGAAACAAAGCAAACTTGCACCCTCAGCTGTCCCACCTGAAACTTGCACAACTATTCAGTTTACTCTCCTTTGTAAATCATCTTTTTTGTGCATTTTTTTCGCCTTAGGGTTCAGATTATTAAAAGCAACTTGCTGGTTTTGCTTTCTTATTTTCCTAGAGAGCTTCTGGTTAATTTAATTTCCTGCATCACTTCATTTCTGCAACACTTGGGCCACACAAACGCAAAAGAAATGTTTTCAAAATAATTATTCCCATTGTATTTGCTTATAACGGAGAATTTGTTTATTTGTTTATTCTGGAGAAGAGAAGGCTGCGGGGAGACCTTAGTGCGGCCTTGCAGTGCTTCAAGGGGGCCTAGAGGAAAGATGGGGACAGGCTTTTTAGCAAGGCCTGTGGTGACAGGACAAGGGGTGATGGTTTTAAACTAAAGGAGGGGAGATTTAGGCTGGATAGAAGGAAGAAATTTTTTACACTGAGGGTGGTGAAGCACTGGCACAGGTTGCCCAGAGAGGTGGTGGAGGCCCCATCCCTGGAAACATTCCAGGTGAGGTTGGACGGGGCTCTGAGCAACCTGATGTGGTTAAAGATGTCCCTGCTCACTGCAGGGGGGTTGGACTGGATGGCCTCTAGAGGTCCCTTCCAACCCAAAGCATTCTATGATTCTATGATTCTATGATAATTTTTAATACTGACTTCTCTTTTCTGGTTTTAGTTGCCTTCTAACAAACACAGGACAAACTTGAAGCAACGACGCCCGGTTTTCCAAACACTGCACACAAAATGTTTTCAAAGAGCTTTTCAATGTAACGAGGGAAATAAAAATATCTTGAACGGAGATGCAGCTACAGTGTCTCCTTTCCTTTGGCCTCTTGTTCGTTAGCCCAGCAGTTCCTGTATTTCTGTATGATTTTGGCACTGGTTCACAGACTTCTTGTTATATTTTTTTTTCATTTTGGTGTTTTTTTTTTTTTCTTAAATGACACAGGTGGAGTTTGTCTCAAATACTTCACCGTCTTATATCAGGATGGTCGTTAACACACTGAACTTCCTGCCAGTGCCAGCATCTGCACCTATTTTTTACTTTCTTTCCCTTAAAAAAAAGAAGTCCCAAGGAGGGGGGCAGGACCATAACGGGACATATTAACATCCTTCCTTCTGCAGGCACAGTTTCATGCCTATGGTTAATCTTGTTCAGCAGTAGAGGTATTTCATGTCTTTATTTAATCTGGAAATCTGCTGAAGGTATTTGGACCCAGAATCACGGAAATGTTGGGCTGGAAAAGAGCATTTTTCTCAATCCTCTGCCTCCTGGCAGATTATGTCTACATCATCCTTGACGTATCTGTCTAGCCATCTGTCAGGAATGAAGCTTGGTGCTTGGTGTTACCACATACTCCTCAAAAATGTGGACAAATTTGTCACAGAGGAACCGCAGATTGTAACTGGAGTCCACACTGGACATCCACACCTTACTTCTGTGTGACACAAAAGACTTTGGAGATGTATTTTGGGAAACTAATTTTGATCTAGGATTGTCCCGTGTTTCTCCAGAGCTTGCCCTATTATTTGAGGAGAATTAGTGTTTTCTCCTCGCTGGTTTCCAGCACTGTACTTTTTCTATGAGGCACAGCAGATAGGAACGGCAAAAAGATGCTGACTGACAGGTAACTTCATTTTAGGCACACCAACAGCACCAGCCCAGCTCTGGTCCACAGCCCTCAGCTGCCTTCTCCTTCCCCTGCAGTCCTCCCGGTAAGTCTGCAGGTACCTCCACCCCCGTAAGCACCTGGCCCAGCTCACACTTTACAATGAACGCCACCACGGATATTTCAGATAATCCAGCCTTCGCCACACCCTTGCAGTTTCATGTTCATTCTTAAACACCTTAAAGGCAGAAATACTTCTTTTGCACGGCAGAAGCTGGCAGACCTGCAGCTTCTGCCTTCATTCTCTGCTCCATCAGTCTTTGCTTCCATGGCTTCACCAAAATGGCCCCCAATGAGGTTTTTTTTTTGTTTCCATCAATGTCAGGGCTCCATTCTGCAGATGCCACACCTGTGCCCTCTCTTGTCAACACCATCGCAACACCAACCTCTATGTCTTTCCTGCTCCCAATGCCTATGGACTCCAGCCACCTCCTTAAATAAACCCTGACATACCATTCCCTCTTCCTCAGTCAGACCAGAGCTCAATTTAAAACTATACTTCTATTTAAATAAGGAATCTCTGGCTCCAGCTAGGCTGAAAGCCCTCTTCCCACTCATAGTCTGGTGTCCTCAGCATCAGAGCCTCAGGTGGGTTCCTGAGAGATGTCCATGTCTGTCTCTTCATACCTTTCCACTCCACGTACCATTTAGCTCACACCAACTCTCTGAGAGGTCGTTTGTCCACCAGTTTCTTTCTGTGCTTCTGCCCTTAGTTATCTCCCTGACTGGGTGGATATAGGACACACAGTGGGTGGAAGGATGTAACACAAAACACAATCAAAATTAATTTAAGCCCAAAGAATCAGTTTTTTGTTTTGGTTTTTTTTTGCTTTGGTTTTAGTTTTGATTTCGGGTTTTTGTTTTTTTTTTTTATATCACCTCCTGGCTGCTTAAGCAAACCTTCATGGGTTCATCTTCACACTGTGTGCAGATCTAAGCTGTGATCATGCAGACAATACCTGCCTCCCTTCTCCCCACTACTCACACTGTTTTCCCTACTAACTAGCCCTGGCTCATGCTGTCCCCTGAGCTCAGGAGGTAGCACAGAGCCTCGCATAAAGCAAATGAACGTTCAGCCCATCCTACACTAGCTATCTCAGTATTACTGTGCCTCACAGTCCCCAGGAACCACGCAGGGTTCACCTCAGCATCGCTCTCCTAGCTCAGCTAAGCGACGCAGAGCACAAGGAAGGGGTGCTGTCCCTCCTGCACACACCACTGACCTTAAAAAGCTCAGTTACACGCTCAGATATCCAGGTGCAATAGTACAGGTAGTCCTGGTGCACTCGTCAAACCCCAAACAGGTACTAGCTCAAAAGCTGTGTCACCTCTGTACAGCGGTATGAGTTACAGCCATAGCAGCATTTGCAAAGATGCAACAGATGATTGGTTATTTTAGACAAATGAGGTCCCTTTGACTATGATCAGAAAAGGAAGGATTGACCAAAGAAATCAAGGCGGCGCTTTGCTCTAGGGAGGACAAAGGTTATAATCAGTTACCACCCCTTCCTCACCACTCCGAAAAGGAAGAAAGTCCCTTTTCCTGAGGTGATCTATAGCTGTTGTCTAACACAGAACTGCTGAGCCAGAGGGGCTGTGTAAGTGGGAGCTGTACCACGAAGAGGCATATTGGTGGCTGCTAGGACTTCAGCAAGCACATATGGCATTCCCTGAAAGGACTGAATTCAGAGGCTCACATCAGTACCATGGTCCAAAGCCCGTTCAGTTAACACCACGTCCCCCTTGTCTACCATGCCACTGTCCTCTGCTCACTCCTCATCCACCATCACAGCCTCCCTCTGTGTGAGTAGCAAGAGATGTCCATGAGCATATGGGGCTGTAGCTGGTGATGCTTCTACTACCAGGGTCCTCTGCCCAAAAGGGACCACCGTCCTCAGGAACCATCCTATGTCAACTTCTCCCACAGAGATATGGGTCCATCTACTGATCCTGACACACTGGAGGTCTCCTTCCCTCCCCTTTTTCCCCAAACAAACCAATATATGGCTGGGATTCCTGACACCTAACTTTAGAAATTCACTCTACCACCTACTCCATATACATCTGCATATGGACTATTCACCCCAGGCTCCATTCATAAACGACAGAAAGAAAGAGACCTGCTGGGTGTTCAATTTCCATTATCTCCATGTAGCTGACTAAAATGGCTCAAATGTCTGGTGACCTCAAATGCCTCTTTCTCCCCACAGCCAACAGAGACCAGGCGGCTGGTTCAGGTGGAGATGTCTGTCTGGCATTTGGGCTTCTGAGACAAGAGGGGATGGCTCCTGGCCGTGGTGTCTCACTTGCCAGCAGTTAAGCAAATTCAGAGATCAGCTTATGGGTCTTTGTCTGCATTGAGACCCAAATGAACTAACACGTGTATTGCAGAGAGAGATGAATAAGCTGAGGACACAATGATGGCTTTGCCTAAGTGCAACAGACTCTGAAACAGAACTCACCGAAACCTTTATTTAACTTTCTGTGGGGTTTGACTCTGGTCTATAAATAAGGCAGAAGGACAATGTTAATAACTATGTACTGGAAAAACTGACATAAGCTGTATAACTGAATTTTCTAATGATAAGAGTTGGTAAAAGCACCATCCTTTCCAATTTCGCTGCAAAATACATGACAGAGAATCACCTTGCTTTGACAGCAGGGGACAGGGAGGCACAAAGACATTTTCAAGAGACCTTCTCTACCTAATTTGCTCAAATGTTTTAATAACAACATCTGTAGTTGCCCTGACAAACACCCTCCCCTTGTACGAGGGGGAGGAGGGGACAGGGGAGCTGAAAACGGAAGCCGGAGGATGCATGTTCTTTACTATTTCACCAATGTAATAAATCAAAACATAAATAGCAAGTGTTACTGCAAGGGTGGGAGGGGAAAACCTGGGTAAATTCAGCTCTCAACATGCGCACGGTCCTTCAAGACAAATAACGGTGACTCCCACATCAGCATTTATCCCACATCAGAAACTTATCCGGTTTCCGCGGATAAGTAGGGTACGACCTTGCCTAAATCCCGTTCACAAGCCAGAACAAATCTCTATAAGCCTCAGCTGCTCTTTCTGTTCTCAGCATATCAGGCCCAAAATGCCTTCTTCTTTGCTCAGACTGATTCTTCACCCACCGCAGCTATTCCTGAGTGGTACCGCTGATTTACATCAGAAGAGGAGCAGGCTCACCAGCAGATAGAAACTCCACAGCAAAATCAAATGACCACATCAAAAACCGCCTCAGAAGCAAAGGCTCGAATCCAAGTGAAAAATTAATCGTATGCAAGTTTAGTTTTGAAACCAAATAGAAGTTAAGTTTCTGCTCCCAATGCACTTGCACAAGTCCAGAGCGAGGTTCATGGGGATTTATGGCGCTAGATGACCCCAAAGCTTGGCCTCTTCGTTAACGTGACAGCTGTCCTGCTGCTGGCTGTGGAGTCCCTGAGTATCCCTGTAGGTTGTTATCTGCTATTTACAAAATCACGGGGTCATTAAAAGACCAAACTTAATTAGTACTTCACTCATACCAAAGCAAAGCTGCAACAAGCCTGCACGTTTCAGGAAAGTTACTCCAGTCTCACACGTGTGTGTTTGCAGATAATCCTGCTGCCACTAGCATTTCTCTCTCTTTTTTTTTTTTTTAAATTAAAAAATAGAATTAAGGCCACATACCTGGGCAGTTTATTTAGGTTACAGGTTAAATTTGGCCTCTCAAACAGAGACATTTAGCTCACAGTCAGGCTACTGATGCTGCATATTTGGCCCCTGGCACAGAACTGGGTCCAAAGTTGAGTTACTGCATCAGTGAGGACAGGGACAAAGTATAGAATCATAGAATCATAGAATCATAGAATCTTTTGGTTGGAAAAGACCTTTAAGATCATCAAGTCCAACCGTACCTGTCCACTACTAAATCATGTCCCTAAGCACCTCGTCTGCCTGTCTTTTAAATACCTCCAGGGATGGGGACTCCACCACTTCCCTGGGCAGCCTGTTCCAATGCTTGACAAAGTATACACCTACCAAACCCAAGAAAACCTTACTGTCAGTCCAAAGTTATGAGTACACTTGTTAGAGGGGTTCTTCTCCCACAAAACACCAGAATAACTTCACAAAACAACGAGTCAGCCAAAACCTTCAACCAGTCTGCTTTGAGAACACGTCCTCTTTCACCGTTGACCCCTGCGTCCCCGAGATGAGCTACATTAAATCCACTCTCTCAGCAAACGCGTGCGTTTGTACTGGTGCGACAGCCCTTCTGCTTATTGGGATGGACTGGGTTTATTTGCTTTTCCAGAAAACATGTGGTGCAATGGCATACGAGGGAAGAATTGCACTTCCTGGCCTGGTGGGGGGTGGCTGCTCTGCAATGAAATATCCAGATGTGGCGACAAAAGAGGAATCTGTGTTTGACTTAGAGCTATTTTTTGGGTTATAAGTTGTCTGCTGTACTGCTACTGGATCTTTCCAACGCCTCATACTTATCAAAGTAAGAAACAGAGGAGTCCAGAGGACTACGCTATCATAGATGACTTTTTAGGGCTGTGATTTAGTCTACAATGCTTGGCCCAGACATAGTAGTGAGGACCAGGGAGAGCCATTTCTTCTCACCTTCTCTGCTGAGGTCCAAAACTTGCTATATGCAGCACGCAAGGACAATTCATTGGGTTCATTACCCCTTTCTGGCTACATCCCTTCCTGAGGGCAAGGGTATATCTCCTTTCCGTCCTCTGACCGGCACATATGCTATAAGTGAGTCTGGGTCGTGAAGGTCCTGCTAAACCCAAACTAGGCATTTTGATCTTGAGAAGTGAAGCCCATGCTGTTGGGATCAGCAGTGCATGGACACACATGTCCCGCACCAAGTGGACCAAGACACCTTCTCTGGTCCCAAGACCAGACATCCATCCCTTAGGTATATCTCCCTTCTTGGAAAGATCCTCATCCATCCTGCCCACAGGGAACAGTCCCTACCATACACTATTGCCTGAAGTGTGCCTGCCAGAGCGCTGGTCAATCAGGCCACCACCACACGTGAGACTGCGCTGACATTCAAATGGTCTTGCTGACTGCAGCACAGTGCTCAGCCCTGTTATTTTATTAGCATAGCCAGTAACTCCGGATGCTCAATAAAGAACGGGACACGCTTCCTTTCAGAAGCACATCCAGCTCACACCAGCTATCAGGTGGAGCTGTGCGTCCTGCCCAGCAGGAAAGAGTGGGCAGCAGGTCCCAATCCTTTGCTTAACACCAAAGACGTGCCAGCAAGGAAAAGAAATATCACTCCAGGAACGTGACCAGGTGTTGTTGCTTTAGTTTGGACCAGTGCTTGTTTTGGGCTACATAAGATGAACATTTGGGTCCACTAAGTTGACCTGGATCTCCTGAGACCTCACCTTCCACCCTGCAAGTAAACAGTAGCTCCATATTGCCCGTAAGGTGGGAGTTTGAGGAAAAGTCACGCTTCCACTGTTGCAGAGTCTGAGTGAGTCTGCTCTGGCTCTGGAGCTACATCCCCTTCTTTCCATAAAGAAGCAACAGGCAGAAAGGTTTTATGCCTTGGATATCACCTAAGAGGAGCTCATTAGCTCAGTCTGTCCCAGGCACATTTTCTGGAGGTGTCTCTTTCTTTCTTACAAGGAGCATGGAACAAGGATGCTCTTGTCTTAGCTGTTCTGGTGAGGTGTGTAAGCATGAATCTTCATGCCCAGAAATGAGGTTAACGAAGCCAAGGAAAGAGCCAAAGCTTCAAGAAAACTGAAGAGCACTTCCGTACAATGTGCTAGACCTAAATACAGGTGAATCTCTAGCTTAAACCTTCACCCTTCTGCAGTAAGGAGGAATGTACTAGCCACCCCCAGTCCCACACCCACCTCTCACCATATACCTATCTATCTTCTGCCCACCTCGTTGTAACCAGAACCTTCTACTCAGGCTGGCTGTCTACACAGGGTTTTTCCTGCCCCAGATTGCTGTCGCAATGAGCCTGAGGTCTACTCTACCTCCTCCACTCAATGATCCACTTCTGCAGGCATGCTCGCATCTTCTCCCATGCTATGCCCGGTGCCTGGAATGACCTTTTCAAACCAGTTTCAAAGGTCATTTTCCTGTCTTTTAAAAGGATAAAACCCTCCATGAGCAGCAGGTGGTAAGCTGGTGTTTTCTGTTGCCATAGAAAATTCTGTCAAATGTATTTGATAGAGAACCACTTTTTCAATTAAAAAAACCCAAATATTTTCCGAAGAAAAGTTGGGGTTTTGCTCTAGGAAACCGAGGTGCAAAGTCTGAAACGTTTTGATTCAGCCAACCTATCATAATGCCTCATGGAAACTATAGATAAGGTTCCCCCATATCCTCATTCTTTCTGTCAACCAGGTTTATCCACAGGACCACATCTTCCATGAACACTATTGTCAGGGACACTGGGGATGGAGCCAACACCTTTCTGCACCACATAAAGAGGTCATGGTGCACCTTGGAAGCTCCAGGAAAATAACTGAATGGAAAAGCGCATACCATCTCTAACTAAATTCCTATGACACAAAATAACAGCATTCAGAATCCAAATATTTTTGTGCTGGACCAAAATATTTCCACTAAAGAACTAAAAAAAATTGAAAATTTTCTGTGTCTTGGAAAGGAAAACACCTTTATTTCTCTCGTCTTCTAAACCCAGCTGAATCTGTAACCCTGAAGCTTCCAGCTTAGACCTTGCTCTTCTAACACCTTACTGGGGAGCTTGTCACTATGCCCATGAAGAGCTATGATCTTTCAACACACAAGGTTGCAAGACTTCCTCCTTCCTTCCATCTCCTTCTTTCACCATTTCTACTTCCATATGTACCATGCTTTTGCTACCTTTGCTATAACTCATTCCTACGTACATTGTAAACTCCTTAGGATCAACTTTTTTTTTATACGTTCATGCACTATCTCATCCTCAGCTCCTGGTCAGGGCAGTAGTAATTATGGAGACGGTCCTCCTACTGTCACGTTTGCTGATAATTATAATGTGCTAAGTACAGAAAGGTTCTTATTGCCACCTTTGAATTCCTTTACATATCATGGAAGATGTTCCAACCATCTCCTATAGACACCTCTCTTCGATGTCACATCAAATTCTTTCCTTTAACTGTTCATGGTCTGGCAAGCCTGGATGAAAACTGTCTGAATTTTTCATCATTGTAGGTGCCTTGTCTATGCTAGGAGATGACTTCAATGCAGCAATACTTTGGTAAATTAATACATACGTCTCATGAAAAGAAAAGACACTTCTTATAATTGCTTTTTCTGTTTTTCTAGTTCATAATCAGTGGGGATAAGATGCAGGGCTTATTTCTTTTTCTAAACTCAGGTATTCAGCAAGCATTACTGATGAGATACAAATAAAAAAATTATGCCATGAAAGGTACAGTTTCTCCATACAGAGCTTCTTCTGCCCTTGGAGAAGCAGCGTCATCTCCTGATGGAAGGGCAAGCGCGCCCTGGCCTTGGGTGACAGAATGGGACAGAATGGGGTAGAATGACCTTTTCTGCTCTGTTTCATTTGAAGTCTACCCACAGCCCCAGTAACACCGCTCAGTGAAGTTCATAGCCTGGTTTGTGGGTATCCTGAGGTTTTTCACATTGTTCTGCTGGCTGAGATGACACTTTTTGTCTGCAAGCACCTCCCAGGCAGTTCAGAGCTACTTTCGCCATAATCTTTATGCAAAGCGTGGAGGTTTTACCCCTGTTTTATAACCAGGTCCAGACTGACATGCAGCTCGGGTCCTTGAGAGCTTAGTGACAGAGTTTCGGTCAAACACTTGCGGGTTAAAACGCTTGGCCATGCAGGAAAAGCATTGCAGCACAAAGTGCTGACGTGATGAGCTGTACCCACCAGCCCTTCTCTCCCCGTTGACCCGGCAGGGTGAGGATGCCCTAAACTGGTCTCAGCATTAAGATTCCCTTCACTCCCCTGATGAAATGGCGAGGTCAACAGACGTAACAGAAGTCACAGGAGCAACAGAATCAGACTGAGCACGATACAGAGATGGCCACAAGATTCATAATGTCCCTGTTCTCACTCACTTATCAGCTGGAAATTTTTTTTGTCTTTTAGGGTTGGTATTTCCTATGCATACGCTCTGACTATATTGTTGCATCTCCCAGGGCTAAACCACGACACCCAGAGATAAGTGGGACATTTGTACTTGACAACGATAAGGAAAAGGGGATGCGCTTCTTTTGAATGAATGCCAAGCAAATTAAAAGACATAATGATTGAGGCAGCTAATTACTGAGAAGCAAGCCAGCCCAAAACGGGTGGAACGTGATGTGGAAATGACCATTCACAAAAACCCAGAAAAATGTTATGTAGGGCTTATCGTCTGTAAATCTCAGGGCTCTTTATGACTCAGATAAATATCAAGAAAATCGCTTTAGAGATAACTGAACCCTACATCCGCACCACACACATGGTACCGTGGTGAGACAGACAAGGTACGGCTACGTGAAAGCTGCACCATTTTCTTTTCATCCTGCCCTAGGTACATCCTATACAGCCGTGCACTTCTTCTATGCAGCATTTCTGCCCAAAACGAGCAAACACGGGAAAGGATTCTTACACATAGGTGGAACGAAAAATATCCCAAAATGGGATGGCACAATTCTGCCCCAGCAAGCTGCTCCAAAGCGATGGCGTTGCTACAAGGTACGATACAAACCAGAGGAATTACCCGTTGCTAAAACAGCTGTGCGTAATTTGAAAAGCAATCTGGGTTCGTTCCACCACACATCATCAAAGTTAATAAATGTTATCTTTACTGCTGGATGTGAGCTGGTTGGTGGTGACAAATTAAAAATCTCCAACAGGCCTGATAAATCACAAAATTAACACAAACGAGCAACGATACAAAAAGCACTCTGCGATTGGCTACAGAGAAGGGTTTGCAGTTGACGCTGCCTTTGCCAATGTTTTCCTTCCAGCCAGGCCTACAACCAGGAGTCAGATGCTCTGGTTAGGGTGCAAGTGCAGGCAAACAGAGAACAACGCCATGGAATGGAAACAGTCACGGCGAGCTTGCAGGCTAACACAGACCGCCTTCCAATGTCAATCACGAACATGATCCAGTCAACATTTCTGTGTTGAACAGGCAGACAGCACATGAGTAACCCTGCGAGAGAACTGTGCACACGCACCAAGCTGTAGGTACCTGTGATTACAGGATCAAGGCTCTGGTTAGTCCTATAGATGATTTCACACGCACAGGTTTTGGATGTTCATACTACTGTGTTGACCTTCTCTTCCTTTCCTATTTTGAGAATCGCTTTTTCAAAGCTTAGGCAAAGAACGACACTCTGCTTGCACAAATCCTGGCTTCAGCAAAATGGGAAGCAACAGCAGAATTTGCAGCCAAGTGTTTTCACTTAGATCCACAAACATATACGTAAAAAGCCAAGCGCAGCTCCTACAGAGCAGCTCCTGTCAGCGCCCTGGTAGGTGGTCAGTACTTCACCTCCTTGCTAGGCTGCTGCAGAGCTCGTCGCAGTTAAACCCAGACAATAAGAGACGAAACCAAAAAGTTGCCATCAGAAGTTAAATTCACCATATCACCTTCTTCAGAACGAAGTGGGAGGTTATACAGAGACTAACCTAGAAAAGATCCCAAGGAGGAAAAATAAAAACTTGTCATGCTGGGAAGCTGAGCTGCTGGGGCTCTCCTTCCCTCCATCCCTCCTTCCTCGTCTCTCCCTCTACGCCTTTCCTTTGAGACCCTCCACCTCTGACGTGATGGTGAGGCACACACTGCCTCTGCGAGAAGCTCTGAGAGTCAACTCAGTGACTTTCTTTGAAAGGAAACGCACTTGAGGCAGAAAAAAAAAATTAGTTAGCTCCACCCTAGTAGTGTAATAACCCTCTGCTCATAGTTCTCCTTGGTGTGAAAAAGAAAGAAAAGTTTTACCCAGTGTAAAACCGTAGCAGCATGATTACAAAAACAGCCTGGGCATGGGGGAGCTGCTGAGATGCAGGATGGAGGCTCAGGAGGGGGACCTGAATCTTCGCTAGGGCTTTGAAAAAAATCGCAAAGGACGTGTAGAAGGGAGGAGAATGTCTAACTAAACTCTGCATTGCCTATGCCAGCGCAACTGTGGCATCATCTTAAAGCAGGGAGTCTTTCAAATCAGAAACCTCTGCACAGGCTGAGCGTTACTTGCTTCATTCATCATGTGTCCTCATAGGGGTTGGCCAAAAAGTCACGCGAGGAGAATGAGGCATGGCTCAGGGAGCTTTGGCAAGTGAAGGCTGGTGGACGTCAAAGTCTCACGTCCAGCCTAGACACCAAAAAAGAGACAAGAGGCAACAACCCAGAGCCCACGCTGGGATCCAGATTCAACTCCGATGTCAGGCGTTCAGCCAACGGCAGCTCGCGGGTCTGTGAGCTCCGGGAAAGCAGCTGTCTTAGGAGGCCATCTGGTACCTCCAGCTGAACACAGCCCTGCTCCACTGCAACCAGGTGGGACACGAACCTCCTTGGAGGAGCAGGTGCTCCTTGCTGGTCCCTTGACTCAGCTCCGAAAGCACATTCCCTAGAAACTCAGAAATGCCTGGCGGCCTCAACTGGGACGTGGAGCCCTTTCTTCAATCAAAAAGAAGGATAAAAAAAGACATAGAAAAAACACAGGTCCAGGACCTCAAGGATTTAGCTCTTCAAAAATACAAAAGTCAGAACATTGCCCTATTCACTGCAAATAGTTCTGCTTCTCCCTCCCCCCGGCCTTGTTTTTTTTTTTAATAACAAGTTCAGTGAAACTTTATCTCTTCCTGCCCTAGTAACCCTACTAAATAATCTGCTATTAGCATGACTCAATTGAGTGGCTTTCAGCCACTGAAGTCATTTTCTTTGCTACTATTGTTTCATGGGTGGAAATTAAAAAAGAGAGCCTGTAAAAAGCTTTCTGCCCCTGCAAAGTATCATGCTACTGAAAATTAGAGAAAAGTACAGCCGAGAAGTTAGTTAGTTGCATTGTAGTTACAATTAAAAAGGACCCGATTTCACCCAAGAGTTTAACTTCGTTAGCATTCAACGTGCATGCAGGGAACATAACCCAGGTCTCAAGACCAAGCAGCCGGGCTGGGTTTTCGAGTTCCCTCCTTCAAAAGGAAATGCAGCTCACAACACTACGCAGCGGAGGAGGGATGGAGGCAGTTCATTTCTCTTTACCGCTCAAATCTGCTTTCAAACTTATCACAGCGCTAGTTTGTTGAATATTACAAACTGCATCCGAAAATGATATACCCAGCTACCGAGATACAACATCGACTCTAAAACTAGACTTCTATCTGGCTGTCTTATTACATACTGCTGTAACCAAGAAACACCTACAAAGCATCACAGAACCTAGCAGGGGAAAGTATTTTCCCTCTATATTTTCCCCAGTTTGTTCACTGTTGAATAACACTTTGGTTATAATCGGTTTTCATTGTTTTTCTCATTTTCCCCTCTTCTTTGTATTGCATGAAGGTACATGGGAGAAAACAACACTTTTTTAAAGGCAGGAAAATGTGATTATGAAACCACAAACACTCGCAAAAGACATCAGGTATAGAACCTGAAAGTAATTTAAACTCTTATTTAAAAAGGAAGAAAAAAAAAAAAAGAAAAACTTTTTGGCTAAATGTCAAGTTCACCGCTTTAAAATCCCATAAGAAAACAAGAACTGAGAGCTGAAAGCAGAGCGTCCTGAGCAGCGTTCCAGGTAAAATGAAATGCCAGCAGCACCAAGTAGTGCCCCAAACTTTCTCCCTGTTGCTGCCGGAGGTTCTCCCTCCTCCCCTGCGCGCTGCTTGCGCCCACCGCGCTGCCCTGCGCCCCGCCTGCTCCCGGGGATCTCCCCGCTCTCCACCAGCCCCCGCGCATCGCCCCGCAGCCGGACGCCCTGCCTGACCCTGCCCGGCCCTGCCCGCGCAGCCCCCGCCGCCCTTCCCTCCGCACCGCTCCGCGGGCGGTACCTGCTGCCCGCGCAGCGCCGCGCAGCTCGGCTCGGATTAGCCCGGTTCGGGTCAGCTCGGCTCAGCGCAGCCTGGTTCAGTTGAGCTCGGCTCAGCGCAGCCCGGTTCGGTTTAGTTCAGTTCAGCTCGGCTCGGCTCGGCGCAGCCTGGTTCAGTTGAGCTCGGCTCAGCGCAGCCCGGTTCGGTTTAGTTCAGTTCAGCTCGGCTCGGCTCGGCGCAGCCTGGTTCAGCTCAGCTCGGCTCGGATTAGCCCGGTTCGGCTTAGTTCAACTCGGCTCGGCACAGCCTGGTTCAGCTCGGCTCAGCTCAGCGCAGCCTGGTTCAGTTGAGCTCAGCTCGGATTAGCCCGGTTCGGCTCAGCTGGGCTCAGTGCAGCCTGGTTCAGTTGAGCTCGGCTCGGCGCAGCACGGTTCGGCTCAGCTCGGCTCGGATTAGACCGGTTCAGTTTAGCTCAGCTCGGCTCGGCTCAGCGCAGCCTGGTTCAGCTCAGCTC
>VYZW01014941.1:183027-199572 GCA_013401315.1 Balaeniceps rex
CGGGTCCCCCCGGCCTCCTCCCGTGTTTGCCCCCAAAAAGGGCCCGATCCCCGAGGGCTTGGTGCTGGCTGGGAGGTGAGCATCGTGTCCAGCCCTGCAAGGGACCCCGCTTTGGGGCTGCGCATGCAAAACCCCCTTTTTGCAGACAGGGAAACCGTGGCTCCAAAGAAATGTTCACGTAAAAGAACAAAATAATTAGGAAAAACCTGAATTTTTTCAGGCTGCAGAGCCTTGTCGTGACTAGCAGGGGAGGTTTGCTGAGGGGTGCAGAGGGGAAGTCAACAGGGAAGTCTTTCCCATCATGCTATGTTCTTGGCCATGGGTGTTTGAAACATCTCTCTTCCAGGCAGGCCCAACCTTGGACCAGGTTGTTGTATGAAGGAAGGCCAGGTGGTACCTGTTTGGTGCACCCCTGTCAGAGCTTGAGGGTGTCAGAGGTGGGTGTTCCCCCGGGACAGCCCCTGGGAGACCTTCTCAGCTCCACCGGTCCTGTGGCTTCCTCCTGCGCTGTAAGATTAGGTGTGATGCTGGGGGTTGTGGACAGGTGGATCTGGAGGGGGAAACTGGCCTGGGATCCTAAGAGGGGAGCAACAAGAAGGAAAGGAAACCCCAGAAATCTGGGGGACAAAGGGTTTTGGAGAAGACCATGCAGAATCCCCACATCCTGCAGGAGCACACAAGCCCCGTGAGACTAGTGGGCTTTGCTACCACTAACAGTCAAACAAATAGGATTATAGCTATAGCAAGGAGACCTGCAGATGTCCTTCACACCCCTGACGTACCCATAGAAGGCATGAGGCCATGTTCAGGTACCTTCTGTGGGTCCTAACGCTCTTCTGAAGAATCTGAAATGGTGTTTCCCTAAAAGGTCAATGCACCATTACAGGTGCAGAACATGCCACCTGCCGGACCTGTAAAAGAGATGTTTTGTTTGAGATCATCCAAATGAGGTGTTTAGAAATTTGAGGACCTGTAAGTGTTCACTTTGAACAGGCTGGGATGGTTCTTTGAATACTGTTGTGATCATTTTTCCCTTGCTGCTGATTCCTAAGATGTAAACTATGCATTAAAATAAAGAAAGGGGAGGCAAGGCAGGGGAAGGCAAAGGGAAAGGCTGCTGGGCTTTTGGAAATCAGGGGAAATGAATCTCATTTAAAGAGTGGTTCTCTCCTATTTTCTGAAACAATTTGAGCTGAGTATATTACATATTCCTGTTGCCAGCAGGAGAGAAAAAGGCATTTCATGAAGCAGGTGATTTTGCATTTTAATTGCTCGCACACCGTTAACTTACATATCCATCCTTCCTGTCTGCATCAGAGTGCATTATATTGGGGGCGGGTGGGGTGTTGATACTGCAAGCACGCAAAAGAGGTTCTTTCACCCCAAGTGAAGGTGAGCTGTAGGTAATTAAAATCCCATGTATTCCCATCCCAAGCTTAAGCTTTCAGCTCCATTGGTTGCTGATGCTGTTGCTACTATTTGCACAGGAACGTGACGGGTGGAGGACCATCGTATCTGCCTGCGCTTAGGCTGGATGAGTGCAAGCTTGGGGCATTGTAGCGGCGTATCCCCAGCTGCGGTGCAGCCCCAGGGGCTCTCCCCCATCTGCTGACCCCATTGATATTGCCCCCACACATAACAGATCCCACCTGGGGGACAGAGCACAACACAGCAGCCGGTTACATGAGGCTCGCTTTGCCTATAGGAAATGTTGGCAGATCTGAAAATATTTAGGCTCAGGATTAGTTTCTGGATATCACACACAAACCAGGACGCTGGGCCGCTTAGCTCCAACATAGGGGCAGAAAAAGGCTTCAGCTTGCATCCTCTCCCAGAAAAACATTTGGCTGTGCAACGACAGGGTCTCAGGGCAGGAAAAATACTTGGCAGGACATCTTCCACACCCTGTCCCGAGGAAAAATCCACGGGAGCCCTTGCTAAGGGGGCATTTGCTCATCGTGTCCCTCCAGACCGCCGGTGACAGCTCCACGCCTGCCCGCAGCAGCCTGTCCCAAAGCTGTTCTTCATTGCCGGGAAGCATTCCTTTAACGTGTGACATAAACCGTCCTTGCTCTGATTTAAGCCCACTTCTTGTCCTATCCACCAGGGACATGGAGAACAGATTTTTCCCTTCTTTTTTTTTTTTTTGCAACAGCTTTTTGCATATTGAAAACCGACAGCGCTGTAGTCTGGGAGGCAGCTGCCATATTAATTACCCAGCTGACACAGAGCTTCCACTGAAACGCGCATCAACTGCTGTACATTATTATTGTCATTTAACTCGACTTGTACAACTCATCAGGCTTTGCCTTCTACAACAGACGAGGCCACTCCTGTGGGTGTAGGTATTTGGAAACCAAAAGCCCTTAAAGCTGCATCTTTCTGGTGGAAAATATCACCACAAGCCATCGTGTTTTCTTTCCTGTATTTGAAAACCACCCACATTTTCAGTAAGAAAAAAAAAAAAAATTAAACTGATTGAGCGTTTTGCCTGGGCAATGGGCCTTTCTGAAGAGTTTCATTCTCAAAATATTTGGTCTCTGTCGTTTGGTTTTTAAGGACGATTATTTGCAGTTTATTGTTAATTTAAAGGAGGTGTGGGGAAAAAATAACTAGGGAACACATTTAATAACTGTTGTGAAAGGAGGTAACATATTCCTCTTTGTCTTCGCTTTAAATTAATTGAAACTCAGTTGATGAGTCAATGAGCTTGAAAAATAAAGAAAATATATCTGGTTAGGTCATTTTCCATGTTAAAATAACACTAAATCTGGGCTTTTTTATTTTTTTTCTTTTCATCCCTAAATGTTTCCATTTCTGCTCAAAGTGTGCACTGCATGTTAACATGAGGCTTACGTTTCAGTGTCTTCTAGCAGTCATAAAAAAAGGGCTTGAAAAGGACCAGAGAGGTCACTTCATCCCTTCTACTACACCGCTGGTCCGACGCTCCCCAAACCACCCATTCCCGAGACAGGTCTGTCCGCCCGGCTGTTAAACACTTCCAGCTCGGGAGCTCCCCGGCCTCCGCAGAAGAGGACAGGAAATGCAGTGAGCAAATCAAACCACTTGCAAAATACTGTGTGATGCTGCATATCTCCCAGGCTTCACCAGAAAAGGTTGAGTAATTATGGGAGAATCTTTCTACAAGGTCCAGTCTGATTTTACTTCCTTGGAACTCCTCGGCTGGAGATATGTATTGTCCCTTTCAAGCTGTAAAGAGAAATAAATCAACTGTGATGCTGGTCTTATCACTGGTGGTGTCGCAGTACCCTCCAAGAGTTGTTAATTTCATACCAAGGACCAAACGAACATATGACGCAAAATGTGTTCCCAGTCCATAAAGTTTGCTCAGCTGTGATTTTATAAAGGTTCAAAGGTTTGTCTCAGTCCCTATTCAGTCATTTGGGCTTGATACTATGGTTTGTCAGCAGCCATGAGCTGGTGGCATTCAAAATAATCAATTTAAAATTTAAGCAGACGCATAAAATGCATTTTAGGGCACAGGTTGAGGGAGGCAAAGCTGCTGCCTGCCCTGACCTGCTGGTTCCCACACTCTGCCTCCCTCCTGCCTGTGTCCTGCCTCCCCACCCCAAGTTATGGCTTCCTCACTTTGCTGACTCAACCGATTGCCTCACCATGCTCTCCGCCAGAGCAGCAAAACGGTCTGTATTTAAGAAAAACAAGGAAAGCAAAACTGAAAAAAAAAAAAAAGGATTGCCCTTTGCTTGTAACAGGCATCATTTTTGCAGGGCATGGCCACATGAAGGGTTGAGTGAGCACCGCAGTGGTGGGGAAGAGGTGGGGTGGGTGGCAGAGGGGTGGGAGTGGGTGAAAAACTCCCCGGCTGGCTCCATAACCAAAAGGTTAATGGTGTGTGACCACATGCTCTAGTTGACAGTGCATGAGAGGTGTGGTGCTTTGAAACTGCTAGAAAAATATGAAGTAATTAGTGATTAAAAGCTCCTCTCCTTTCCTGGAGAATGGTTCCCCATTGCTTGTGTGAAAGCAATACCCCTTCACTGACTTCTGCACAAAGACGCCATCTCTAGTAAGCCTCTCTGAAATGGGGATCATTGAAAGCCGATTTCGAGCTTGGTCTGTTCTTATGCCTGGGCATTAGGTGTTGACCACCCTTGGAGACAAACTGCCAGCTTTGGGGATTGCGGGACTGCTGGCACACATGTTCTGCCATTCCTAGCTCCTTTGACAACATTAAATAATTGCATGGGGAAATCTGAAGCAAAATCAACAGTAGTCATCTTTGAAATTGCAGAGTCACAGAACGGTTGAGGTTGGAAGGGACCTCTGGAGGTCATCTTGTCCAAAGTCCTTGCTCAAGCATAGAGCTGGTTGCCCAGGACCATGTCCAAACAGCTGTTGAATATTTCCAAGGATGGAGACTCCACGATCTCTTTGGGCAACCAAATGACATTTGGCTTTTTTTGTAATGTATTTATATACCCTCTGTATTTACTGTCTTCCCAATTGAACGAACTTTGGTTTAAATTCAGTTGGGATTGGCAGAAGTCATTTCCCAGGGAAGTCACAGAGGCTAAGAGATCGTCAGGGTTTCAAGTGTGCTCACATTTCACTTTGTAACTGCATTGGTATTCAGCACAGAAATTTGCACCCCTCTAGAGGGTACTCTAAAGGCAAGATGACTGGGAGGTTGATCAGTCTTCTGCTGCCACTGTGCTAACGGTACAGGGCTTTTTGTTTTGAACGTGAGATGGTTTTTTCAGTTTTAGATCTGGATGTCTGGGTTTTGAGCCTTGCTGCTGACAACTCACACCACGGTGTCCTCCCATGACTGATGTCTGTACCGAGACTAAAGCTTCAGCATAACAGAAATCTGAATTAAGTATCATGGCTAGAAGATGCTTATGATGCTTGCCAAGGTGGGCCACATGTTCTCCTTGAAGACATAGTCACCTCCTTCGAAATAATGGGCTCCAGCAGCCCAACTGGTAAGGGCTCTTGCATTTGACCTAGTGATCATGCACTTGTAATGGGTTTGAACCCTCCTCCCAGGAATCCAGAAATGTTTTTTTTTTTTTATTAGCTGTGCAGTTTCAGCAGGCAGACAGTCACAGATCCCTATTTTCCAAATAAAATAGTGTCAGAAAAAGCAATAAGACACCATGATGTTAATACAAATTTGGATCTTAAATGAGTGCTGTCTCATGTAATGGTGAGGAGTTGAGAAGTTTCGCCTGATAACTTTGGGTTATACAGCGCAGTAACTCAAAGCCGTTTATCACCACTACTTCAGAAGTGCTGAGTGTCCGACACACAAACCCTTTGTGCTGGGTGCTGTACGAAATCCTGAAATAGTCCAACTCCTAGCAGCAAATAGCCTCCTTTACACAGGGCAGTCTGGAGGAGGAAAGCCCAACAGAACAGGTTGTCTAAGGCAGGACCAAAGTCTCTCACATCCAGCGTATTAGTACCTCCTAGTTTTTAATGTCTTTATCCTTATTGTGCCCCAAAAAGGAACAGCTTTCCCTCTTTTATAGACAGGGGTCTGAAGTTTAGGGACACAGAAGGGCAATGTCTAGCTCTTGGGTAACCAGTCACACACCTCCACACTATGAGTCCCCAGACATCTTGTCTCAAGGTGTCTTTTGCACTTGGACCTGTCTGGAAGGCATGTGGTGAGAACTGACAGGTCAGGCATGGCAGGGGAGAAGAAGGAGACTTGTCCTGTTGGAGAGTCTTTTAATGCCAGAAGCATCTCCAGGTGGTGAAGACTCATCCAAAGGAAGAGCTGATTTAGCATAGACTTCAGGAGCTGTGGTATCTGGTAGATGTGCACACAGCCAGTGGTGGAGATGTAAGCACCAAGCGGACTCTTTCACCAAAGGCATATGCAGATGCTCATTAGCGGTCTTCATGATCTCAGCAGTGCTTTTTCCAAGAAAGGCTTTGGATTGGGGTTTTGTGGATTTGGTTTTTGTGTATTGGGTTTGCCTGACAAGTTTGGGGGTGGGGGTGGGGATAGCAGGGGTGGCTTCTGTGAGAAGCTGCTAGAAGCTTCCCCTATGTCCAATAGAGCCAATGCCAGTCGGCTCCAAGACGGACCTGCCACTGGCCAAGGCCGAGCCCATCAAGGACGGTGGTAGCGCCTCTGGGATAACATAGTTAAGAAGGGGGGAAAAAAACCCTGCACAACTGCAGCTGGAGAGAGGAGTGAGAATATGTGAGAGGAACAACTCTGCAGACACCAAGGTCAGTGAAGAAGGAGGGGGAGGAGGTGCTCCAGGTGCCAGAGCAGAGATTCCCCTGCAGCCCCTGGTGAAGACCATGGTGAGGCAGGCTGTCCCCCTGCAGCCCATGGAGGTCCATGGTGGAGCAGATATCCACCTGCAGCCTGTGGAGGACCCCACGCCGGAGCAGGTGGATGCCCTAAGGAGGCTGCGACCCTGTGGGAAGCCCACACTGGAGCAGGCTCCTAGCAGGACCTGTGGACCCACGGAGAGAGAGGAGCCCATGCTGGAGCAGATTTCTGGCAGGACTTGTGACCCCATGGGGGACCCACGCTGCTCCTGAAGGACTGCACCCCATGGAAGGACCCACGCTGGAGCAGTTTGTGAAGAACAGCAGCCCATGGGAAGGACCCACATTGGAGAAGTTCATGGAGGACTGTCTCTCGTGGGAGGGACCCCACGCTGGAGCAGGGGAAGAGTGTGAGGAGTCCTCCCCTGAGGACGAAGGAGTGGCAGAGACAACGTGTGATGAATTGACCGCAACCCCCATTCCCCATCCCCCTGCGCTGCTCAGAGGGAGGAGGGAGAGAAAATTGGGAGTAAAGTTAAGCCTGGGAAGAAGGGAGGGGTGGGAGGAAGGTGTTTTAAGATTTAGTTCTTATTTTCTCATTACCTTATTCTGATTTGATTGGTAATAAATTAAACTAATTTCCCCGAGTCGAGTCTGTTTTGCCTGTGACAGTAACTGGTGGGTGATCTCTCCCTGCCCTTACCTTGACCCATGAACCTTTCATTATATTTTCTTTCCCCTGTCCAGCTGAGGAGGGGGAGTGATAGGGCAGCTTTGGTGGGCACCTGGCGTCCAGCCAGGGTCAACCCACCACGGAGAAGTCATGAGTGGTTTGGTAAATGGGTCTGTGAAACTGAGACATAGCTTGAAAGGTGTGGTGGGCTAAGCCCGCTAAACTCTGGCTCAGCCCACTCTGCCTCCCTCCCTCCCAGCCCAACCCGGGGATGCTGAGCAGCCCCTCGCTCCGCTGAGATCCTGCTACTCCACAGCGTGCTGAGGCCATGCTGTCACCTTCTTGGTGCTGCAAAATGAGCGCTGATCTACCTCTTGTGCTTGGTTGCACTGGTGCCACGTCCTAGCTGGGAGCAGCCAGCCAAAACCCAACCCTTTCTGTACTTTTCACCTCTCTTCTGTAACCTATCCATGAGCAGGCGTGAGCCAAAGATGATCTGTGAAGGTCTTTGCTTTATTTCTCTGAATTTTCTCTGTGTTTCTCATGTGAGCTGGCCTGCTAATTATTTTGAAGTGGCTTATTCTCAAGAAAGAAGGATGCCAGCAGACAGTGTTGTTTCCCAGTGAAATCTTGCTAATAATGAGTTATTCGGTTGGGTGCTGTGGTGTGCACGCTCCTTCTAAATTTCCCAGAAATCTGTCTTCTCCGCTGCAGAGTTAACGTAAGCTGGGGTGAGCAGAGGCTGCTGACAGTAGCATTTCAGACCTGACCTCCTTGTGGTGAATATTTTGGGTGAGTAGTGGGTTTGCTGGCTTGCTTTCTTTTAGTGGTTAAGGTGAAAGGTCAAAACTTTTTCTTCTCAGTGCTATGAAAATGTCTGATGTGAGTGCATTTACCATCAGTGCTGGCTGATGGAAACATATCAGGCTCTGGTTAAGGGAACCACTGTCACATCCTTTTTATTATGGCCACAAAATTCTCAAAATGATGACTTTCCACAATAGCCTCTGTTCACTGGAGGTGTCCAGGATGCTTTTTCCATCAATGACCTCAGCTTTGGGACACGCAGCAAGAGACATGATGGACTCAATTTTCAGCAGCATGGAAGAGAACAAGATTAGATGGCATTAAATGTGTCAGCTTCCCTCTGAAAACCAAGTGCCCTCAGTCCAGCTCTGGCAGCCAGGCGAGCTGGTCCTCAGAGGTAGGTGCTACAGAGATCTCAGCTAGCATCACGAGGAGGTACTTGGAGCAATGTCCTGAGCAACTGCAACATTAGGAAGGTACCTGAAGGTAAGGTAAGCAGTGATCCTCTCTTTCTGTCACTGGCCACAGTCAATGGGTTATAACCCACCTAGGTACCCACGTGTCTGCAGCATTGCTAGCAGGAGTAGAAATGGGATTTCAGTGAGGGAAGAAATAAAAGGGAGATCCCTGGTGTTTCATGGCTGTGGCTTGGCTGTGTGCTCACCGTTCTTTATTACTTTCCTATGAATGACTGAAGGCCACTCCATCAACCCCTTAGAAACATAGCTCTCTGCTTTGTGTGATCCTCATGCCCACTGTGGTCAAGGAGTCTGGCAGGGTAGACAGAAGCAACAAAAACTCCGCACTCGTGTTAGGAGACAGAGGAGAAAAAAGAGAAAGAAATTAAGGAGAGATTAGTGCTGTAGGTGACCTTCAGTACCCCGTCTAAGCCATGAAGTGTGGGAAGATGAGAGGGCTGTGATGGAGGGACAGGAAGAGCACACGTACAGCGAGGTGGTGATTTGGGGCAGCACGCAGCGAGGACACTTGCTTTGGGTAGGTGTGAACGCAGAGGATGTTGCCTCACTTGGTTTGGTTTCGGGGATGCCGGTGCTGCTGCCTGCCTCGCAGTACAGTGCGGAAATACCTGAGCTCATCTGAAACAAGCTCTTGTAGCTATTTCAAGGAGTTGCTCTGTGACAGTACAGATGTGGGAGAAGAAGGGCAGATTGATCGTATCAAGAAGTCGATATCTGTGCATTAGATCATGGTATTCTTCATGTATTGTCCTTGTCACGACAGCAGCAAAAATGCAACCTTGGGTAACCTAAAAACTGCCTGCAAGTTCTCTGGACCCCTGGTATGCAACAAAGCCTGGACTGTTGCGTCTTCAGTGCTCTTGTTGTGTGTTGGTAAACAGATGAAAGCCATGGCACTACTTTGTGATCTAGTCACAACTCTGCTCAGAGAAGGTCAGGATCTAAAGGGTGAAAGGATTCCGGAGCATCCTTTCCCGTAGGATATCTCCTAGACATGCTCCAGGGACCTTACACATTTACCCCACCCACCCAGTTCTGAAGTGTTTGCTTATTATTAAAAGTAGGTCATCACGGTCGCAGCTCAGGCTATTTTGTCTCTGGTGGATTTGGTTTGAACACTTTGCTTTCCAGACAATGATAAACACGACTGTATATGAATCATTTTTTTTCCTCCGGCTTCATGTGGTTCTTAGAGAGACCTCTTAGAAAGGATTAGGTGACTGGAAGCCTGCTCGGTAGTGTCTGCAAATGAGAGGAAAAACAAAAGATGGGAAGGAAAAACAAAACTACAATCACTTTTCTGCTGTCTGATCCAAAGCGGTTTATCCAGGCCTGCGATTCCCTTCAGGATATATAAGAAAAAGCTCAAACATACCCTGAAATTAAATGACTGTATCGTAGAAGGTCCCCCATGCAGGAGGCAAGTGCAGCACTCTGGTTGTACTATTGAAGTCTATTTTGAAGGCTTAAGTGGGACTTAGGTAATAAGTAGGCTTTGTGTTTTATCTTTCAGTACAGCCTTGCAGATTTGGACTTAATCCGGGTGTTGTGTAAGGCATCAAGGTGCTATAACACTAAATGCCTCAAAACTAACAGTTGAAACCTGCAATTCTTTTCGTTTGTGCCTCTGGTTTGTACTCAAATGCTCTTATAATTGCTGAGCACTCTTCCATGCACGGTAGCATTAGACAAAAGTCCTTTTCCAGGTGAGAGAATCCAGGGCTCCGTTTATTAGCAACAGAAGAGACTTAATTCTCTTGAAGTCCCAGAGCGAATAAGGCTGAAGAACCAGAGGAATCGTGCAGTGACAAAAATTATTTTAAAAGGTCACCGCGCATAATCGAGAAAGGAAAGTCAGGTCCTACACACCAACCCTAGGAAATGCAGGGGCCTGTTTAATATTCATCGTGGGCTTTCCCTAAAAGTCAGCATACGTTTAAAAATGTCACCGCACAAACTCTCAATTCATGTTATTTCTTAGGCCATTGCATGTTCAGCAATGAGGAGTCAGCTCCATGTTGCAAGTGGAAGGTCATACAGTACACAGGGCCCTGACTTTTTGCAATGTCGGTACACTTAGCACTGAAGACTATGCAGCTGGTTTTGTAATTTCATTCTAGTATTGTCCTCCTCTTCCCCCAGCTGTTTTTGTTTTGAATCTTCAATCTCTTTGGGACAGGAATTGTCACTTCTACAGGTCTGGACAAGTTCTAGCGTGGTAGCTTTTCACCATGGCTGATATCAAGATGCTAGTGAAATATGAATGCTAAATAACAGCTGTGGTGATAAGGCAGTATATACTCCCTTTAGGAATTATATCCTTGGCTTCTGAAATTCATGTAGAATTTCGCTATCATGAGGAACTGCCAGTCTAATTCAGATCCAACGTGTCAAGACGGTAAAGTCAAAGAGACAGCTCCTTGTAAATCAAAAAAAGTTCATTGGCTTGAGCAGGGTTGTGCTCATTTAAACCACAGTAGGCACACCTCCAATCATTTTAGAAGTCTGGATCAATAGCAATACTTGCCTGATTTTAGTTCAGCGTCAGTGAAAAGGATTGTTTCTCCTGAGTCCCTGGGGACAGGGGGAATGTGCTTGTGGGAGAAAGCGAGGTGGTGAAATGGCTGGAGTCAGAAATGAAATGGACTGGTCTGCGCTTGGGGTTTACTAAGAGAGTAACGTAAGATGCAGCCTAAGAGCTTAGTTTAAGAGGAAAAAACACGCTTTTTAAGAGCCAGAAAACTTTGAGCAGTGAAACCATTGTGCATCAGTCTAAAGGCATACAAACAACAAAAGGCAAGATATTCATGCGTACAAACCCATATTCGTACATATCCATGTGTAGTCTGCAGAAATGTTTAGATGCAGGGCTGTAGCAAGGGCATCATCTACATAGGATATCAAAAGAGCCTACGTATATATACAGCACCCCCAGACACCCCAGGATATTGCCACAGGTGTCTGCATCTAAGTCCAAGAAGAGGGACTTGTCATCTGCAGCAGCAGGGCAAACAGGAGGTGGCAGCACCTTAGAGATATAAAAAGAGATGCCCAGACGACAAAGGAGAGCTGCAGTAACAGAACAGTCCTGTGTCCCATCTGCCTGTGCGAGCATTTATACATGTGCATATCTGCATTCTCCACCAGTGTCACTATCGGTTTTGCAAATATTCTCATTGCACTTGTCCAGATATTGGAAGAGAGGGGACATACTTTGCAATCCCAACGACGTGACTGAGGCAGGGAAGCTATTTCAGGCTGTGATGTGGGGTTGTTCAGCCTGGAGAAGAGGAGGCTGAGGGGAGACCTTATCGCTCTCTACAACTGCCTGAAAGGAGGTTGTGGTGAGGTGGGGGTTGGTCTCTTCTCCCAAGTAACAAGCGATAGGACGAGAGGCAATGGCCTCAAGTTGCACCAGGGGAGGTTTAGGTTGGATATTAGGAAAAACTTCTTCACGGAGAGGGTTGTCAAGCACTGGAACAGGCTGCCCAGGGAAGTGGTGGAGTCCCCATCCCTGGAGGTATTTAAAAGCCGGGCAGACGAGGTGCTTAGGGACATGGTTTAGTAGTGGTTTAGTAGACAGGTATGGTTGGACTTGATGATCTTAAAGGTCTTTTCCAACCAAACGATTCTATGATTCTATACCTGTACAGCCATTTTTCCCTCTCTAATGTGAAAGAAGCGTGGAAGTAGACAGACTGACTCTTCCATGCTTGAACCTTTACTCCTTGCTTCAGTGCCTCAGTACTATGTCTGAGTCACCATTAGTCCCGCAGCTGAGAAGACTTATGGACACAAGGGAAAATGAGAAAAAATGCAGAGATGGGCACAGGCACGCGCAGCTAGAGGCAATGTAGGCAGCTTTCAGAAGGTGCACGTCTGTATTTGCAGAGATAATCTGCAATACATGGAGCAGGAGGGGTACAAGATTGGGAACTACAGCAGCAGCCCAAGCTAATGTTGCACAGCCGTTTGCTTGCCACTTAAACAGAACTGATGCAATTTTGCTTTCGCTGTTCCTGCTGAGGACTGTGGGGCTGTGGAGGAGGTGGCTGCTCCTGTCTAACCTGCCCAAGTGTCCCCAAACAGCACATCTTGTTCTCCAGGTTCCTTGAGGTAGAGATGGTACTAGCTCCCCAGCTGACCAAGCAGAGGGCTGTCATCTATGTGTTGGAGGAGTTGGACCACTAATTCCTGTTGTGACAGGACAAGGGGTGATGGTTTTAAACTAAAGGAGGGGAGATTTAGGCTGGATATAAGAAGAAATTTTTTACACTGAGGGTGGTGAAGCACTGGCACAGGTTGCCCAGAGAGGTAGTGGAGGCCCCATCCCTGGAAACATTGCAGGTCAGGTTGGACGGGGCTGTGAGCAACCTGATCTGGTTAAAGATGTCCCTGCTCAGTGCAGGGGGGTTGGACTGGATGGCCTCTAAAGGTCCCTTCCAACCCAAAGCATTCTATGATTCTATGATTCTATGATTCTATGATTCTAATTTCTGTTGCCAATCCCCTCACTAACCACGTCCTGGATCTGGCTGTCCTCCTGCAACCTGAACTTTGAGGTATCACTTTTATTATTGCACAGGTCTATCCCTGGAGTTATTTAAAAGACAGGTAGACGAGGTGCTTAGGGACATGGTTTAGTAGTGGATAGGTACGGTTGGACTCGATGACCTTAAAGGTCTTTTCCAACCAAGTGATTCTATGATTATGATTTGCCTATTCTTCATCAGGCTGCTCTGCTGAGCCCATTGGAAAGCATTTGTACCCTTTCCTCAAATAATGTGCTTTTCCTCCCTGCAACCAGTTTGTTCAGTTTGGATAGGGACTGGTTTTCTGTTTGTGCAATAGTTTGCAGCATAAAAGGAGAAAGGGGAAGCGATCACTTGTGACCGGGCACTGGGCACTATAATAAGCAGAGGATGACGATACATGTGAGGCTTGAAAGGAAGGCAGGAAGTGCTCGTTCGTACATGAGTAGGTTTTATTCTAATTCATGTGACATAAAACCGCATTAGTCTGGGGTCAGACGGTGGCATCCTAGAGCAGTGAGCGCACTGAAGGCCACAGCAGAATAGGGGTGGATAACCAGGATATCTCCGCCCAACCTGACAGAGATGCAGTCAGGTATCAGTCTTCCAAGGTAGTTCGGTGATCAAACTGTAGACCACAGAAACCCCCAAAGGATCATTTTCATATGTGTGTGTGTGTGTGCGCCNTAGGGACATGGTTTAGTAGTGGATAGGTACGGTTGGACTCGATGACCTTAAAGGTCTTTTCCAACCAAGTGATTCTATGATTATGATTTGCCTATTCTTCATCAGGCTGCTCTGCTGAGCCCATTGGAAAGCATTTGTACCCTTTCCTCAAATAATGTGCTTTTCCTCCCTGCAACCAGTTTGTTCAGTTTGGATAGGGACTGGTTTTCTGTTTGTGCAATAGTTTGCAGCATAAAAGGAGAAAGGGGAAGCGATCACTTGTGACCGGGCACTGGGCACTATAATAAGCAGAGGATGACGATACATGTGAGGCTTGAAAGGAAGGCAGGAAGTGCTCGTTCGTACATGAGTAGGTTTTATTCTAATTCATGTGACATAAAACCGCATTAGTCTGGGGTCAGACGGTGGCATCCTAGAGCAGTGAGCGCACTGAAGGCCACAGCAGAATAGGGGTGGATAACCAGGATATCTCCGCCCAACCTGACAGAGATGCAGTCAGGTATCAGTCTTCCAAGGTAGTTCGGTGATCAAACTGTAGACCACAGAAACCCCCAAAGGATCATTTTCATATGTGTGTGTGTGTGTGCGCCACTTTCGCTTTGAATCCTTCTGCGCTCAATTTGACACAAAGAGAAGAACAGAGCAGCCACTGCTCAACCCAGGGGCAGATGAAGTGAAAAGTCAAGGTCTTCACCTGATAATTAAAAGTGATTTAGTGACTGCTTCCTAGTGGAGAGTGTATAAGCCAACTGTTTCATGGGTATTTTTGGAGTGCCACCCGACAACATAACATGGGACATGCTTGCTTCTGCTAGGTGCCTCAGATTTTATAATAATTCAGGCAACATCCTTGACATTAGTGAGAATTAGTTATCATGCAGGGAGTTTCAGTTTCACTGTGATCGCCTTATCTGAATACAAATCTGAACCCTCCGCACATCGTCAGGCATAGCTTAGGACACAGAAATACCTAGCATGCTGTTTATTGCCGTACCACCTAATCATGTTGTTCTAAGATATTGTTTCACTGGCAGGTTGTTGGTTTATTGCTTCCTAGGGTAGAAGAACACTGATTTGGGTTTGCCCTTTGCTGTCATGGATTTGAGTGTCAACATAGTCATCAGGGTCACTTGGACGTGTGAACCGTCCCCAGTACAGCTCCAAGGAGGAATCTCAGACATTCTAAAAGAGCTTTTTCACACTCTCAGCTGCTGTAAACAGAAAATAGCAATGCTATGCTTTGTCCTGGGTGAGGTTCCTCCTTTAAAGATTATAGGCATTTCATTAGTGATGTGCTCCTCATTGTGGATTAGGAAGGCATTTCATTAGTGATGTGCTCCTCATTGTGGATTAGGAACCCATTGTGCCTGGTGCTGTGAGTTATGAGAAATCTGTGACTCCAAAATTTGAATCTCAGATGTGTAACTCCAGCTAATCACCTAGGGTCAGTGGGGGCAGACAGGGGCACTATGAGTGAGTGGCCTCACATATAATATGGGTTTGCAACTCAAAATCTTCTCTCTTTAGGTTAAACAGACTTTTGCGTCTTTCCATAGCTGTTGATCTGATGTGTACAAATCAGAACAGAGATCCTGCAAGGTGGATGTTAGCTGAGCAACAGCTGGAAAGAGGCAGCTGCATCACAAACTGGAAAACTGGCAGCTGCAAACCCACAAGTTTCCTGGAAGTAGCCTGGATCTGGCAATATTCATGCAACCACAGCACTAGTAACCTGGGCTTGGTCACTCCCAGCAGCAGGTTAGCCTGCTGATGGGAAGAAATCATCATCCCCAAACTCTTTCTACTGGATATAGTGGCATATGAACAGTTCCAGAAGGAGTTCCCTGTTATAGGTGAAGTTGAGCTCCAGTATGCAGTGAGGTCCTCCCAGTAGGTGCACAGGTGAAGCTGAAGAATTCAGATGATGGAAAATTTATTGGGAGATTTTTGATCAAACTCTTGTTGTAAACCCCCCTACAAACTTTGAGCAAATGAGCTGTCTCTTCTTTGAGCATAGAAAAGCCAACATTTCCAATGCCAATTTGCTATTGGAGTTTGTGGGCAGTTTTTTGTTTTTATTCCCCCAGGATGGAAAAAAAACAACGGTATAAAGCTATTGACTTTTAAAGCAATCCTTTCTGTCAATATAGGCCAGGCAGGTTTTGACTTCAAATGATTTATAGAGATTTACACACCTCATTTCAAGTGTCATGCCATGATCTTGACTCCATGCTCTAAGTTGTTTAATTAGCCACATTAATCCACTAAATGATGGCAAAATGTTTAGTAATGATATCTAACTGGGGCATTGCAAGGGAACTTTGTTGTTTAATTAGGAGATAATTGATGATAGTGCAGAGAGTATTGGGTTATAAAAAGCTTTTGCATGTCAATTGGGCTTGTGCTGAGCTCAATACAATAGCTTTTAAATGGCCTGTTCAAATTAATTGCCCACAAACNTTTAGCAGTCTGAATACTCATGTGGGCATGGGGTGTGGAATCCAGGTAGGTCCTTGGTGCTGAGAATGGTTGTGTCTTGGCTGAGCTGGTGATGCCTGTCAAAGCCAAGGTCCTCTTTTAGTCATTTCCACCATGGAAGTAATTTTGGGTGAGCCAAGCCCTCCTGAAGTCAGTGGCTGTCCCTTCATGGACTTTGAGGGCTTCTGGCTTGGGGCCTAAGGAAGGTGTGAAGGGTTAAACTCAAACAAAAGGTGCTGAAGACAACTGGGAGAGGAGGAGGCCAGCTGTGGATCCCTCAAGTTCTTGTAGGTTTGGGACAAGAGGAAGCATCCTGGTGGGCAAAGCCCCAGCATTAGACTGACAAAAGGGAAAATATCTGTTACAGGGCTCTGCTGAGCACAAGGAAACTCAAGTGAGAGTCATGATACAAGTTGACCAGAATATTNTGCTGTCCTTTCCTACCATAGCTCAGTATCTTGGCTTCACTTCTGCTCCATGACCTGGCAGAGCACAGCCACTGTTTGCAGCTTCACTACACAACTTGCAAAGTCAGAAGAATATATAGGAGTTGAACTGGTGTTGTGTGTGCTTGGCATCAAAGAACACCTAGGAAAAGCAAGTACTTGAAGAC